>JAYMSL010003335.1:0-12601 GCA_036897195.1 Plantago coronopus | reverse complement strand
AAATTCAGTGAGTCATTTGATTCGGCCAATAAATTCATCTACGAAGGTTTATATTAAAATGTTAGAGAGGTCTCGTCCAAGAGCACTTCCTCTCCGCTGGGACCTTCGCATTTCTTATAGAAATGCAATTCAAATCACCAATCCATTTTTACAAATCTATACAAATCAGATCTAGAAAAAAGTAGCAATAAGAGACTAACAAGATGTTGGAAAGCATGGAGAACCTCACCGGAAGGGAGGTAACCGGATCGGTGATCAACGTTCGCATAAAAATCGATCTGCGAAGGTAAACTTGGGCGAATCGGCATTGAACTAAAGCCTCACGTCCATAGGTCCTTCGAGATTTAATACCTCAAATAAAATACAATAAACAGAAGAATCATAGAGGATTGCTGTGAAAAGCAGGAAAGTAGCTCAGTGAATACGAACCAAAGTTTAGATCACTTTGCAGCTGAAAGCAGCAATCGTTGTTGTGTATATTCATCTTCATTGCTAATCTTTATTGAAAAAAATGAAAATTGATATCAAAATCATGAAGGATTGTGTGGGAGAAGATGGTGAATGGATGAAAAAGAGGCGAGTTGAGCTGGTGAGTGGTGAGTGATGAGCTGAAGGGGAACCCTAGTAGGGGTTTTAAAGACATTGGTTCTGAGATTGGATGGGCTTTTGGTGGATTGCTGGATTATGAGTGTCGAGCCCTAGTCCAATATCCTAAATGGGCTATAGAATTTGGGCCTGCTCGTGTTTCTTCGTCTCGATTTATTCTGTAATTTTTCATTTGTAACACGTGATTAATTTTTAAATATTTCTAACGTGTAAGCACATGTATGTTGTGATCCTAGTATATTGATGACGGGAACATATTTTGAGACTAAAGCTCCAATACATTGGATTGATGTTTTTGTTTTAATTGTATAAGATATTAACATTAGAGATGGTTTATTACTCGTGTGTTTCAACTTAAACAAAAGTTATGTGAATTTAGCAGTGAATGAGCATTGAGTCGATGTATAGCGTGTTTGGGAATTAAATGGATGGTGAAATGAGTTTGTTCAAGCATTCACAAGTCAGCAACACGTGGTTACCTATACATGAGTTTAAGCATATATCTGAAGTTAGTCGTATTAGTTTTGCTACCAAACATGACCTAAAAGCGTTGGTACTAGTCTGCTATCGCATTTGATTGAAATCACAATGTTTGAACACTTGATCAATTAATCATGCTACATGGACATTTAACACGTAATAACCCATTCATGTGGACTGACATATGAGCTAGGTTAACGCTTTATATTAATTTCCATTGAGTCATTTGTGTTATTAACTATAAATAACTCAACTCAAATCTAGTATTCAATAATAAGCACTAACTACAACTGATGATACGAGCACTCAACTACAAATGAAGCCGTCACACGAGCTTGAATGACAACTTGACAACTAATCAGCTTACTGCTCAATTAAATAACTCACATGTTAAACAATTTATAATCACTTATCAACTATCAAGTCAACTAACTTATGATCTAGTACCTCATTGCTTGCTAACTAGTTTATTCATCAGAACATCACATGCATATTAGCAACTTTTAGCTAGCCTAACAATCATCGTTTCTATGACCAAATCATGATTTTGTGTTTGCTAAAACCACCATCGTCAACGATTGCACCAGAACTGAACAAAGATCATCATTCGTTAACTAGTTTTATTGTCATGACTAATGACAACACGAGCATATTAGCAGCTTTTCGCAAGCATACGAACCATTGTTTCTACGATGATCAAATTACGAATACGTTTTAGCAAAACAGCCTTCGTCCCGACTGCGACAAAATCGAACAAGGAATTCCCACCGTGGGCCTTATTACAGTCGACACACGAGCACCACCAGCCCATTAACAATGCTTAGAAAGCAAGGAACAAAACAGGCCCATTAAAGGAGTTTTATTACAATTTTCACACATAATCTCCCTGGGGAACTATTTGGTGCAAATTCCAGGTGTTTTTGACAGGTAACAAAAACCTGTTTATTTCCTCTTTGTTTCCTCTTCGAGTATCAGATCTACCATAATCCCACAACAAATTCACCCAAAAACCCATCTCTAAACTCCAATTCATTCCATTTACCTTCAAATTCATCCCCAATTCGATTTTCATAACTCTGGTGATTTGGCGCGTGATTTACCTTCATAATGTGGAGCTCGGTGGCCAATTTGAAGGAAAGTCTCAGCAAAATCGCCCTTGAGGTGCATGACGAGGACGATGATGAGCTGTCGGTTTATACTCCCCCGCCGCGCGATCGACTGGAGAATGGAAATTCAGGCTCTGAACGGAGAGTTTCCGGCAATTTCAGACGTTCTGTTTCGCCAATCGTTAACGGGTTCAATTCGCCTTCCAGTCATGAGGTGATTTTCAGCTGGTTTTGCTATCTTGCAATATTTTATCCGTGATCTACGATGAGATTGAGTTATTAGAATTTTTTATGAAATTGTTAACTGGACTAGTCTAATTACCTGATGCAAATAAGATGTTGGAGCTTTTGGGTATTTGCATGTTCGTTTTCTGGAAACGATTTCTGATTTAGTATAGCAAATGCGTAAAGGTACATTAAAATATCTGGTGAACTTGCTCTTGATAGAAGTGTTTGTAGTTTCTATGATGGCTTGATGGAGTATCAATTGCTCAAGTGCAACTGCAAAACCAGTATGGTATCAAATAATTTGTAGGATCGAATGATGCCCCTCTACCTAACATCTGGTCATATGGTATCATATGGTATCAATCTTTGACAATGATTTAGCATTAGCCATGAGCTTTGACAATGATTTAGCGTTAGCCATGAGCTTGGAACATTCAAGTAGCCCAAGTCACCATAAGTGAACTGTTTATAAGATTTTACAAGCAACTGAACCCATCTAAGCACTTCTAATCTGATTATAGATTTACATGTTACTTGTTTTTCTTCTCCATTTTTCAGCAGCTAGAGTGATTATTGTAGCCTAAAGTAAGTTTTACTGTTTGGTTATGGGGCATGTGGTGGTTGTATTTGAGACCTTCCTCATGTCTAATTATTTTTGTCCCTCTTGAGGGTACTCCCCATTTCAAAGTGATTGCAGAAAGGAACTAGTTAAGCTTGGGTAATTAAGATATGAAGTAGAAGCTAAGGAACTCATGGGGGTAACACTAGTAAAGAGGAACTAATGATCAATAACTTTCTCCAAACATAGACATCAATATGCTTAAATCCAATGGAGTTCACAACAATAAGGCAGCATTTTTGCTTGGTTACTGCTGGATACTAGAATTTGACAGTGTAGACAGGTAAAAGTTCGGCAGCTGTACATAGTTTTGGGTGCCACTATTGTTGTCCTGATGTGTAGATGTAATGATATAGTATCGCTCAGCATTTCATGCAATTAGGTCATATATTATCAGCTGGTTGGATCTTCACATGAAATATTATTCGATGTATTGAGTTTGAGAGGGATGAAGGGAGGCCTATCTGCTGATAAGAACAATCTTTGAGAGAGAGATGGGTTGGCAAACATTTGTAGTATATATACATTATTGTTTTGATACATGTTGTGGGTCAGGTTACCCGCCCTAAATAATGATATAATGATACCACCAGACCGATCTTGAACGTTGAAGGAGAAACTTAGGAGATGCTTTACCTGGTTCATGACAATCTAGTGTCACTATATTCTTATTTGCAGAAACCAAGTGGTCTAGTCAACAGCTGTCTCTCCATAAGTGGACATAAGTAACCATTCATATGCTTATGTTATTATGTTAAATAGTTTTTCATGCATGAATCAAGCATTTTGCGAGTTAACAGTAATTTGGGGATGTAGACAGATAAAGATTAGGGATTCTACATAGTTTTTGTTGCATCTTACCCTGTGTTTCCAGCTATTTCTTTTTATTGTTTTTTCTTTTCTTTTTTATAAATAATCCTCTTTTTCTTCATATAAACAGATTGAACACTTTAAAAAAGAGATTAAGAGACTTCAGGATTCCGAGGCTGCAGTGAAGGCATTGTCAGTGAATTATGCGGCATTATTGAAGGAGAAAGAGGTAGATTATATGTTAATGACATTGATTATCCGCTTGTACACATAGAAGAGGCTGCAGGATATTATTCTTCTATCTAGTATTTTGGTTCATACTTCATGTACACGTTAACTATCACACGTTCTAAATCATTTCGTGACTGTAGTTTGCTATTGGCCCAAAGTTAGTTTACCGTGTTGGGCGACTGCTGATCCAGTTATTAGACTTTTTAGTTGAACTCTTGAACACACACATTTCTATTGTATTTTTATTTTTAAATCAAATGCATCACTTGGCCACGAGGATAGGCACTTTGGGTGGCAGTGAACCGCTACATTACTTTTGCGGGGAAAGTTATGTCACTTTTGTCCATCTGACTGCCATGCCTACCTCATTCATATATTTGTACCTTAGTAGAATATTCGTTACATTATAATTTACCTGCTGTGGGATATCTTATCACAGGAGTTTTTTTGTAAAAAATCTGATTATTCATTGTAGGATGTGATTTCAAGGCTGAGTGAAGAAAACGGGTCCTTGAAACACAATCTTTCTACAACAAATGCTGCGCTTAGTGCGTCTAAGGCTGCCATTAAGGTAGGTGGAGCAATTACATTATTCGTAATTGAAAATATGCTCATATCATTTGAATATAATGAAAAGCAAGTAGCTTTGAAATCTCTTTAAAGCCGTCTGTGGGACATAATTGATCTATGCAATAGCCGCTGAGAGATTCCCTTCTGAATTAGTTATCATTGTGATGAAGCAGTGTTCTGAGAAGGGTTGTTTGTTCTACCTGCACTTGCTAAGAAAACGTTAGAAATAATGTCTATTGATTATTTTGTTTTTATGTTCTTTTATTGACGTGTAAGATCTGGTCTAATCTAATTTGTGTCCAGGGAGGTGGCGATCTTTCCCCCAGTCGCCAAAATAAACACAAATTGCGTGCCAGTGGAAGCCCACATGGTAATAGTATTATACCGAAACATGATGGATTTAGTAATGGGAGTGCATCAGCCAATGGAAAGGTAAGAGGAGCAGCTCGCCAGTTTGTAAACTATCTATTTGCATTTCCCTATAATGTACGTCATACTTATGTTTATCTTTGGTGGTGAGTTGTATTTTCTGTGAAGTTCTGGCAAACTATTTGTGTTTAAGACAACCTTTTGCACTTTATCATCTTTTGATGCAACAAGAAGTCATAAGTCTTCTTTCATGCTGCACTTCATGCATGTGTTGTGTGATTTAAACTGTTTACAGATGCATTCACACTTCTTATTCTTGCACTTTGTACCTTATATTCTGAATGACGAATGAAGTTGACAATAACCTTTTTAGCATTTTATAGGAGCTAGCTGATGCGTTAGAAGATAAAAGCAGGTCTCTTGCGGTCATGCAAACGAGACATGAAGCACAAATGAAAGAAATGGCAATGGAACTTGATAAAGGACGCGACAAATTGGCGGATTTGCAGACAAGATTACTAGGTATTTATCTGTTCTTTGGTGATTCAGATCCAATGATATTCATTTTGAATATTTTTGTTTGACTCACTTAATCAATTTTTAGAGGAGCAGAAGTTGAATAAATCATTTCAGCAGGAGTTGAGATCATTGAAGGATGAAAATGAGAAGGTTAGTATCTGTGCTACAAAATCTATATAGCTTTTTGTATACCGTAGTTAACATGGCCCTTCTGCTTTCCATGCTACATTACACAGGTCCTATCTACCTTTATTTTAAAGAAATCGGATGTAGTTGTGAATGCTACTGTCTGACCCATTCCTTTGAGTTTTTTTTTTTTTGTTCTTTTGGATGTTTTATGTTAAGCCTGCAAAATATGATGCCATGAATGGAAATTCAATTTCGTGTATGTGAGTAAGCTCTTAAAACTTGTTTTTGTATTCCGAGAGCATCACTTTAGTTCTTTATTCAAGATTCACGGGCCATTCCCGAGGAAGTAGCTAGGTGGGAAATCAACATTATATTGGATATGAATAATTATTTTTGGTTCCAAGGCGATGAAACGGTCTCAGAGTGGAGTTAGCAATTTACATCCAAAATGCCTGCCTTTGTCTATAAAAGCAATACCATTAGCATCGTTCCTTCTTTACATTGTTTGTACAACTTATATTATATTTCTTCACACTTTCTAGATGATGAAAGAGATACATAAAACACGTGATGAGCTAAGTCAGAAAGTATCAGACACTCAACGTTTGCAAATGGAGATACAGAAAAGGAATACGGGAGAAAAGGATAACAGCATAGAGAAGTTGAGAAGACAAATTATGATCCTGGAGAATGAGAATCGCACTATTAAGGTCAGAGTCTTACTATGATTTGTGAAACACTCATCTTGAAGATAATGTACTTACGGGGTGATATATAAATTTAACACATATTGGAACTGCATTCATGCATGCTAAACTTGGACGTTTCGAATTATCTTGGTAGAAAGAAAAGGATGAGGTGGAGGTTGCGTTAAAAGCAGTTCGTAAAGATGCAGCTGGTGAAATCAATCTTCCGAATGAGCTTTCAGGTGGAATGAATGAGGTGGGTCTTGAGCTTTTCCTTTTCTATTTAATGTCATTTATAAGGGTTCCTGTACTACTGCTGGCTCATGCCACGTTGTTTCTTTCTTCTTTCCTTTCTTTTCCTTTCACAAGAAGTATGATTGAAGCTTGTTTCTTGTACTTTCGTCTTAATGATGAATTTGCTGCAGGCATTTCCAGGCAAGAAGGAAATGGAGCAATCATTGCAAAAGCTGGAGAAAGAATTAAAAGATGCAGTCCGAGAAAAGGAAAAAGCATTGCAGCAGTTGAACCGCCTGAAGCAGCACTTATTGGAAAAGGTATAATGCTTTCCTTTTATGTGTTGTTTTTCATTTTTTGTTGATTGCATAAGTATATCAGAATATAGTATCAAATCCTCAATGGGTAATGGCGCTTCTCCTATGTACAGGAATCTGAGGAATCGGAAAAAATGGATGAGGACAGTAAAATCATCGAGGAACTGCGCGAAATCAACGAGCACCAACGACTTCATATATCACGCCTGGAGTCTTCTCTTAAGCAGGCCATTAGAGATCAAGAGGATATAAAAATGTCCAACAACAATGAACTTAGAAAGGCTAAAGAAGTTATAAATGAACTAAATAGTAAAGTGACAAGCTGTATGACCACTATAGATGCCAAGAATATGGAAGTTCTTAATCTGCAGACTGCACTTGGCCAGTATTATGCTGAAATTGAAGCAAAGGTAAACAATTTTTTGTTTTGCTGTTATAGACCGGCTGGAGAAGAATATCCATTTATGAATGTTTATTTTTTCAGGAACGACTTGGAGAAGAATTGTCAGTGGCTAAAGAAGAATCAGCCAGGCTGGCTGAGCAGTTAAAGGTGTAATTTGAAATTAAAAGTTTTAACATACATTTTATTGGTGTCCAATATTGTCCTTTAAAATGCTCATTCCGCATCATCCGGCTCCTCCGAGAAACTGAGATCGAAAAGCAAATTAACTCAGCATCTTTCCAAAATGATTATAATGTCGGCTGGGTGATAGAGCCCGTAGAGGCATATTCTTTTTAGGTTTTTGGTGCTCAAATTGACATAACCCTCTTCTCTCACTGACTCCAGGAAGCGCACCAACAAGCAGAAGTATCAATAAAGGAAAAGGATGAAGTTCTTGGGAAGCTTTCACAAGCTGAAAGGATGCTAGTGGAAGGGAAGAATAGAGTTAAAAAGATCGAGGAGGACAATGAAAAACTGCGTCGAGCTCTTGAACAAAGCATGACGAGGTTGAACAGGATGTCAGTTGACTCTGATTTTCTAGTTGACAGGTCAGCCTTCTGGAATTTCAGTTGTTGAGTTGGTACATGATGCCTTTTCTTTTTGTAGCAAATAATTTTCTTGAAAGTTATGTAGATTAATGACAAGTGGTATGATCTATCTCCCAGTATATTAGAAATGTTTCTGCTCTATCTCCATGTTTCTGTAAAATACTTGATGAACAAAAGTTACCTAATGAAGCCAACCAAAATTTTATGTATTGGTTGATTTAAGGAGTCCTGGAGAAGTTGTCAGTGAATGTTAAAGTAACCTATGGTTGTTAGCTGTAAAGTTATAAAATCATATGCATATCCAACCTACAACACCTATTAGAGGGTTATGGCAAGTAGATGGAGGGGTGTGCGTTTTCTATTTGCTTTGGACATGCTAGTTATTTCTGTGTTCACGGTTGATAATAATGTTAGCATATAGTTGATATATGTCATTGACTGGTGTCTTTTGCAGGCGCATCGTGATCAAATTACTGGTGACTTATTTCCAAAAAAACCATAGCAAAGAGGTACTGTACTTAACATATCTGTGCTTATTATTAATGGTGTAAAAGGATTCGTTAGGAATGATAGATATGTCTTTCGTAACTGGTGTTTTGGTTTTTATGTTTAGATCATCCACAACTCTTGTGTTGGAAGTATCATTTCATTCAAATCGATCGCAAAAGAAACAAGATTTTATCCAGTTTGTTATGATTTGTTTTTCAGGTTCTGGATCTGATGGTCCGTATGTTGGGATTTACCGATGAAGACAAGCAGAGAATAGGCTTAGCTCAGCAAGGGGGCAAAGGTGTAGTTCGAGGCGTATTAGGTCTTCCAGGCCGACTAGTTGGTGGCATTCTGGGCAGTGGCTCTGAATCCACTTCAGCTATGGCACCTGATGATCAGGTCTGTTGTCTGTTCAGATCCCCCTTTCTATTGTAATTTATCTGCTTCACTTGTATGATAATTCAGAAATTAGACAAAATCAGTTGGATTTTCTGCTGGTTCATTTTCTCTAATGCTACTGTTCTTTTCTTCAGTCATTTGCAGATTTGTGGGTGGACTTTCTTCTTACAGAGACTGAGAGAGAAAAACGGGAGGCAATGGAAGCTGCAAATGGACGCAATCAAGATCAACAACAGAAAGGAAGTGAGGATACTTCTACACCTCCACATAATTATAGCACAACCACATCACCCCTGCCAAATACCTCTAGACCAAATAGCATGTACATGTACCAAAACCAAACACCCCCGTCATCTCATGGGAACTCCCTACATCGAGATCCCTCCGAGTCAGAGTTTTCAACAGTTCCTTTGTCTTCGTCCAGTGGCAATCTACAGGACTCAAGATGGCCTCCAAGATATTGAGTATAAGCACAATCATAGTTGTAAATACATTGAAAGTATAGATTCGAAAGCAACCGTTTTTGATGTCACATGTTCTTTCATATCTTTGCCCCACTTTTGTCTGATAAAAATCTGTGTAAACTGTAAAGTATATAAACGTTGTAACACTCACTATCGTGAAGTTGTATTGAGAAATTTGGACGAAGTGAGATGTATAATCTAGGCATACATAATTTGTCAAGAAAATGAAATAATTGGGTGTCTTTTAGCCTATATTTCGACATTGAACATCACGGAATTAATACATGAATTCTTTCACATCAAGTTATTGTTATCGATTTAACTATTAAGGAACATACTAGGGGACCCCGGATATAGACATGTTCAGTAGCCAACATATCAGACTGCCATTGGGAAGGGAAGAATCCTTTTACGACTATACTTCCTTTACCGAAGAGACGAAGAGTATTCTTGTTCGAGTCTAATGACTAAATAAATCAATGTGATTTAAAATAAAATTCTTGTTCTAGCTTCCCATGCAAAACTCAAGCCAAACAAGTGACAATATTCTGAAGATTCAGTAAACAGTTACAAGACACTAAACAAAAGGGGACTAATAATTTGATATTGGTTGTATTTTCTCAACCATTCATCCATCGTTTCTTCTATGCGTTCTTCTTGCTCTTCAGTGGTCCTCTTGGAATTTTGCATAGAACTTTTTCATCGAACACTGCATATTGCTTCTTGAACTCGGCCATTGCTTTCTCAGCATATGCATCGATTTTGTCGTCATACTTCTCATACACCACAGGTACTGTGTGCAGCAACACAAATACTACAAGAACAGAACGAGAACGTTAATATTAAGAATACAACGAAAGACATGTGAACAATTAATTTTACGCGGCAAAAGCAATGATATATTACCTATGTAGAACAATGTCAAGAAATTGACGCAGCTTCCTAGAATTGAAAGAACCCACAGCCCAGCAACAACCTGAAAAAATTCAGTGTCAAAGATCAAATATATCATCTAATTTTGGTAACATTAGGTGTTGCAGAAAAAACCCCACTCCCAGATAGAGGATGGCCGATATAGTGAAATTTCACACCAACTCCGAATTCCGAAAGATAAAAAATTCAAGGGGTTCAAGGGAATAAAGAAAAACATCAAAATGCTAAGTTACTGGGCAATAGTAGGCTGGCCATGATATCAATAAAGATCTGTAAACATATACTTCACAGAATGTAAGGAGGTAAGTAAATCTTACAACGAGGAACTTCTTAAGATCCCTCCCAGCAGCAATTTCCCTCAAAACAGCAAACGCACGGTTGATTTCGATGCGAAGAGCTGAAGCAAATTGAATAAATGGTCCCTCAGGAAGACGCACCTCAGGGATTGCTGCAGGCTTCCTGCAAAGAAGAAGGATTAAACCAACTGCCCACAATTGCATACAACTAATAAACTATTAGCAGGACACTCATATTGCTTACTTGTTGATGAAAACCGAAGCATTGGACCACAAGAACAATAAAGAGAGGGCAAGGATGCTCGAATGGCAAACGAAAGTAAGTAGATGGTACTCAAGCAGTTCGAATATAACCCAGATAGCAGTTGCACCACCAAGCACTGAACCAGAGACTTTCTTGTTCCTCCACAGGAACACATCAGCAGCTACACATGAAAGTAAATCAATAACCATCAAAACAATATAGTGCACAACCGATTCGATTCGATCCAATCTCGAAATCTACAGCCCTTAATCATTCAACCTAAACGAATACAACTAGCAAGTTCCTAATTTCACATCCCAAATTCACCATATTCATCGGAAATACTAATCAAAATCCACAAATCATCGAAGCAGATTCTCGCAATCACATATCACTACACCTTAAACACGAACAGCATCATCAATTCATCACCATTCAAGTAGACCTATCCATTTCGAAAGCTTAATTCACCTTAACTAACAAATTGTAGCTACTAACAATGAATTGAGCACACATAAGCCGCAAATCTCCAAATCCTTACTACAGAGAGCAAATCCACAAATCCTCATAAACCCTAACTAATTACGAAACACTCGAGCACAACAAAAATCAGAAAATCAAGTTAGAAACTTTACAGAAGCTTATGCAGTAGTACTACTTACGTTTGCCTCCACCGAAGACATGGTGAACGGGCTTCTCCCGGCCAAACAAGCGGTAGATCTTCGCCTTAACAGGTTCAGGCTCCACCACAGCTGTCGTCGAAGCTTTCTTAACGTCGGACTCGGAGTCGGAGGAGGATGAGGAACTGGAGGAATCGTCGCCGCCGTGAATCTTGTCCTTGATCTTGTCCATCAAAGACTCGTCCTTGGGGCCAGAAATATCTTCGTGATCAGCCATGGTGTTGATTGAGCTGGAAATGAGATGAAGCTTAGTTTGGAAGCAAAGTGATTTTGTGCTGGAGCAAGAAAGAAACAGGGGAGCAAGAGAGTAAAGTGAGCTGAAGCAGCTAGGTACGTAGCTTGTTCGGGTTTTATTTAGAAACGAAGGTCCGAGCCTGTTGGTTCGGGATCTGGGTTAGGTCTGGTTCGGTTCGTCGGGTGAGGTGTCGTCTTTTAGTTTTTGAATGTTTTATTAAAGCCTCTTGAGTTAATCGAGGTAAGTAACGGAGGGACACACGCCGTTAAATCGTGTCCTATTCTAATTAACTTCAAATTCCTTTTTTCCCTTTCTCATCATTAGAGTCATGATACGATTTCAAAACATCACAAAGTATACTAGTCTACTATACTAAGCATAGTCTACTATACTAAGCACCGATTCACCTTTATATTAATTTTAGTTGTATTCAGTTCAGTTCTATTCAATTTAGTTGTACGTAATATCAATTTATGTTTAAATGTATTTTAGTTTAAAGATTTTTAAGTTAAATGAACATAGTTTAATTGGATACACATTCGACGTCAAAAAATAATTACTCAAATCGTTTTTCACCGCTTAGCCCATCAACTCACCGTGTTAACTCTTACCACTGATATAGTCGATCAATGTCGAATCCTTTTAAGAAATTAATTTTCTCAAATTATTATTTGCACGCCCTAGTTATATATAGACTCATTGGCACTCAGATGTGTTTTAGAGTTAACAGGATTTTTTAACATATGAATAGTAACCGAAGTTTTGAGTATGTAAAAATTAGAGTTAAATCCTAAACCTTAACTAGTGTCAAATACAACTTTTACTATTATACTCGGTTAAGGGCTTAACCCAGTTCTTTAACCGAGTGTAAAACAGTCTGATAGTGTTTACTTAATTTTGGGTCGGTAGCTAGTAATATTTAGAAGTCTAAATAGAGAAATACTATAATGGTTAGATGAAAATATTG
>JAYMSL010003334.1:0-12601 GCA_036897195.1 Plantago coronopus | reverse complement strand
ATAGTCAAATGAGGGAATGTTTGCATCAATACATCCTCCCAAAAACACGGAGTAGAGCTAACAGAAAGACGTACCCAGAGCTTCACGCAGGCATCAATTATTACTGGAATTAGACAGATAAAGATCGTAATTGCAGCCTGATCCACCTCAAACCCATAATGCTCAACTATAACCTCTAACAATGTCTGCCAACCTGATTCGGAATGGTATCTGCAAGTTTTTAAGGCACAAGTTTAGAAAATTAAAGAACTGTTTGCTTCCTCATAGACCTCATTTTTACTTCCTGCCTTTTTGGGTTAATCGAACTGTTGCTGTAAGAAAACATGTGGCAGTTCCAAGAAAGATTAGAAAGTTCTAAATAACCAAGTAGATGTTTCTATTTTCACAATAAAAAAGCAAAGACTCCCAACCAACAGAAACAGAATACTTCCTGGAATGTCCAGATTTGCAAATCGAGTGAACACTGTGAAAATGTGAAGAACAATTGACAGAAACTTCATCTACGAATTAATTAGAGCTCACTCTTCGTTTCCAGTATTGAGACCATGACATGTCATTTATGCATGGAGAAGAGATGAGAGTATTACCCTAAAAAAATATCAGTGACAAGTATTATAAGAAATGCCTTGCCGGTGTCTGAAATGTTGTTCACTATCTTGTATCCAGTAAACTTCAGCAAAGACACCTGCAGGATACAAGTCAATATACACACATTACCAGAAAGTAAGTAGTACGCACGTTGAAGTAATAAAGAACTAATGACTTACACAAACAGAAAAAAAAATACTAGGAAACTAGATTCTTGTGGGAAAGGATCTTGTTCAATGAGCATAAATGGATTGCATGTTGCATGCGGAAGAAAGAGAACAGAAGGGCAATTTATCTATGAAAAAAGTAGGTTGCCTTTAATTCTTCTTTAATTTAATACGGACTAAGGAGGGGTTATATGACGACTAATTTCTAAATGAATTCTTAACAAGAAAAATAAAGTCATTTGTACAATGCACTTACTAAGATCCAATGCAACCAATGAGTAGACATATAATTTTTGTTAGCTATTAATTTTCTAAATGAGAAGAGAAAAGGAAGCCCCAGTAAATTGGGCACAATTACTTGAAATCATATGCCATAGGGATATAATATTCAATCAATTGTAAGAACAGGATCAAATTAGAATAGAAAGGGAAGATCATATTTGTGGTTCAGATAAAAAAGAAAGAAAATGATAATAATAAAGATAACTAGTCGTAAAGTGAAATGACAGAAAAACGTAAGACCAAAACTCACTTGACCCTGAAAGAAGTATAGAAGAGTGAATAATGAGACCCCAAACACCATATCGGACCAGATATTAGCAAATGCACTTCGGTTCTCTAACCTCCATTCCTCTCGCAGCTCTAATCTGTCATGTTGCAAAGCATAGTCTTCATAACCAAAATTCAGCAAAATAGCAAAGTGCATTGAGGAAATGTATTTATTTCCAAAACTATGACTATGAAAACTCAGAACATGTTTATTTTTGTAGGCATGTGTAAAATTGTGATGGCTTGGGAAATACCAAACTGATAAACAGCTCGCTTTCTTTGGAGAGGGAACCAAGTTCCACCGTTACTTTTCTTTGTTTAAAATACTTTTGTTATACTGACCAAGACAAACACTTAGATATCACTAGCAAAGTAGATAGAGTCTTGTTAAAATTGGTATACATGGTAAAAGCTTACGCTTTATGTCGTATCTCCACGTAAAGCTCCTCATCAGATAGAGGAGGAGATTTACCAATCTCTACTTCAAGGCGATACCGTGCTTTCTCAAGGTTTAGAGACTTGACAATTTCAAGCTTCTGATTCCTTCTCAAGTCAAGCATCTGTGCAGCAAGTGGCACGGTCTTGACATATCTGTGTATGAAAAATTAAGATGATTCCCATGAACACAGTTAACTGAACCTTGTATTAATGGAAATAGTATCATTGCATGAAAAGCTATAGAAGTGAATAAAGTTCGGAACCTCTTTTAATTGTCATCGTCAAAGACACTTAATCAATGATGTTTTACAATTTCCAAGTTATTTCCATTCTATAATAGGAGGCTAGGCAGGCCTGAGGGAGCCACATTTCCGTATATGTATTAACATCCACATGACTAAGTCAGTCCTATCATTATCTTGAACTAATTGTAAGCATACACAGCTTCAAACCAGCAAGCGGGCGATGCACATAGCAATGTTTTGATCATTTGTGTATTTGTGCTGAGGCAGAAAATAAGATGAAAGGCATCTAGCTAAAACACTGCCAAGTGTCATTATGATCACCCTCACTTAAACCTCCGGTAAGGTCCAAACTTCTTTCCTTCCAGAGACGTATCATCATTTTAATCTCTAATATGCATGCAGACACCATTGGCATCTCAGACAAATTTATTGCATGAAACTAAGAGGTTTTTATTGTCGAAGATAGTAGTTCAAAGTTTCAAGAGGGAGAAAGGTCTACTGTGGGTGTAGTCAAGAATATTGGTTTTTCTGCAAACCAAGAGGAAGCACAAAAAATATCTATGATAATTCCCTTGAATGTTGTAACTCGTAAATAACTTTATGTACTGCAGTATTTTTGGTGATAAAAAACAAGTTAAATTTCCTAGATCAGTATCCACAACTCTTACTGATGATTACAGAAAATGAAAGGGGGGATTTTTTAACTTCTCAAAACGAATTACAGAAGCTGATTTATTTCGACTACACATGGACACATCATGTATCGCGTGGTAAAATACCTGTCCAGGAAAGGCATCAGAACATAGTCGTGAACCAAGAAATCTAATGTCCACGGAACAATGATCAGCACGGCCAAAAATTTAGCCTGAAAGAGGGAAAATGGTGATTATAAGTCACATGACTCCACTGAATAGACGGAAATCAAACAAGATGGCGTAAAGTGCCTGAAAGTCAGAGAGCCAGTGATGGGGGAAAACAATTTGCATTAAAACTCCTGAGAATGCCGCAACTTTGGAAGCAAACATCATAAAAATCGAAATAACCCAGTATATCCAATTTCAGGCTGGGCCATGTGCACAGTGCACGGAAATATAAGAATGGGAAAGTCAGGATTTGTTTGCTCACTACTATTCAGTTCATTGATTTTCAGCTGGATGCATAGACAGATAATTCAGCACATTGTATGATCTAAAAAAGTAATCACCTAATCCAGCATGTAAGTATGTAACAGATCATTTGGTGCAACATATGGTACTTTAAAAAAAGTTAAGTGAACCGAACAAACAGGCAGATAATTGTTCTAAGTTCTAACCATTGGAGGCCAATAAATAAATTGTGACGTATCACTCACCGAATTAAGTGACGCAAAACGAAAAACTTTGTCTTCGTAAAGAATGTCATCATCTTCTCTGCCTAGAACCATATCTGTTACAGACTTTACAGATTTCACCAATCCTCTTCCAGAAAGCAGTTCATCAATCTCGTCGCCTTCTTCAACCTCTGGTCTTCCAACGGAGCCATTGGAATTATCACGCCATGATGTGCCATTAACAAGCTCATCATCATTTACCTCAACAAGCCAATCTTCCCACCTCCTACTCTCCTCATTCTTCACATCCTCCTGCGCTTCCCTCAATTCCACAATGGCCTCCGCTCGCCTTTTCCACGACTCAAACTTTTCGTTCTCCGACAATTCATCATCAACATTCCCTTCTCCCAGCTCCACTTCATCGAGCATCTCCTCATCCTTCAAACCAAACCAATTCCCATCCTCTTCAAAAAAGAATTTACGCCACCAGGTATTCCTCTTAGAATGCTTCTTCTTGGCACAAGCAACCACCCTACGAGACTTTCTCCTCCCACAACTCAATTGAGCCACAGAAGCCGATGCATTACAATACGAAAAACGATTCTCAAAGCTACTGCTCTTGTACAAGACTAGATTTTGACATAAGACCATTGAAGTGCTCATCAAGAACATATGAAGAAAACCACATTTTTCACACTCATACAGCAATAAACACGCATTCTTGCTCACATAAACTCGAAAAATAACAACCCAGCGTCATTGAATCAATTCATCAAACAGTCGGTGTGCATCATTACACTCACCGCAGCTTCAGCAGCAGAACACACTACAGATGGAACTGGAACTCACAAAATGTTGAAGAATTCCGAGAGCAAGTGCTGTGTGGCGATAGCTGGAAATAAAACAAAAATCTGTTGCTGGTATATGTAGAGAAATACAAACAGCCAAGCGGGATTTTTTTTTTTTTTTTGCCAAGCGGGATTGGATAACAGTTCTTGGTTTTATTTCTATGTTTCTGGATAAACCTCTTTCTAATAAAGTTTGTCACTTTACCTTTTCTGCAACGTTTCGCGCGTGTATCAAACCGCCGAATTTAACTTCACGTTTTATTATTCGGGCGATGAACAATTTTGGCCCCCGTACTCTTCCCTGCTTACGCTTTTGGTACTATAAGTTTTTTTTTTCTTTTTTCATATCAATACGTTTGTGAGAGGAACCTTTTAAACCGGCGGACTGTTAAACGAATATTTAATAACTGTCAAATTCTAATTCTATGTTTTGTTTGAAAGTAAAAAGGTGGTTGGACGCTCTGTATGGTTTCGCAATAACTATTGGAGGAAGTTCATGTTGGTGGCATGGCTGCAAAGCCAACGAGAAGCAACTTTATTTCAACCTCTAACAATTGTGCATTACTTAGCTCAACGTTATATGACCCCAATTGATGTAATTCTATATGTGTGTGATGTCGTCCTTGTCGTGATAGCGTGGTGTTTCTTGAAATTGAAGGACTCATCATGTATAAGTTGACAACCGTCAATATAGCTTTTGTTATAGTATACAATTTTTATTTTTTTTGAAAGATCAAACATTCATTCATTGAATAAAGTGAGTAACAGTCCTAAGTATCGTACGGGTGTCTAGAGTTATTACATTATCAAGCCAAGCTAAGGACATATCACAGATCAAATGCGAGTTCACAAAAGGATTACCTAATAAAGTACTAATACTACTAGTGACAATAAAGCGGGAGCTAGTTTTTTTTTTTTTTTTGGCTAGAGTGTCTGCTACATTGTTTGCCTTCCCGGAACACAAACTTCATCTTGATTTCTCCGAGTGTTGCCATCACTCTCCTAACATATGCGAGTATGGTTTGATGCATTGGTGTTGCCATCTCATCCATGTTCATGTTGATACAAGATATTAGTAGTTCGGAATCAGTTTGAATGATCCATTTTGTAGCCTGGAAGGGTATAGCTAGTTGAAGGCCTAATTATAGAATTCAATCTCATCTAAAAGCTAGAACTTGTATAGAGTTGTGTAATCTAGTCATATATATTAATTCTCCGGTACTCTCCGGCCGATTTCAACATCATTTGTGGAGGTCAGTCGAGTGGAATTAAATATGGGTGGAGGCGGTCTTCGCGGAGAGTCGAACCCAGGTTTGGGCGTGAGCCAAAGGCTCTAATACCATAATAGAATTCCATTTCATCTAAAAGCTCGAACTTGTAGAGAGTTGTGGAATCTAAACTCAGCCATATTATGATTCATATCACTCAAATATGTTGCGCTGTAATGAACTTTCCTTCGTGGTTTCGAATTATTACCCCGGCGCCAGCCGATTTAGTTTTTCAATAACCGAGCCATCAATATTTATGCATATGTGATCCATTGGTGGTGGTTCCCATTTGTATAAGATATTAATATTTGTATTGTTACATTCTTCCTAAGGCAATTATAATATCCCGTTAAAAGTATACATTTGGTTTGCCATGTTTTTTTATATACAGTATATGCTTGAATGCCGCAATATCCCGGTTCACAAGTGCTTTATAAAATGTCTTATTTTTGACAGTCATGGTCTTCTACCCATGCAACAAACCAACTTAACAAGCGTGTCTTGCAGTATTTCTTTTACAAAGGTTAATAAATCAGATACGAGGTCTCAGAGTGGATAAGGTGGAGCGTTTTTGTATGAAGCCATTGTTTTATGTTGTTAATCTTGTTGTGGGGATATGTCGTAGAGCTTTTTGTGTAGGGATATAGTATAGGATATGTGATCTACTGGTGTTTTTGGTATACGGATAAGTATGAGAAGTTATGTAAGCACGTAAAAGTTGCGTGGATGTACCGATAAGTAAGAAAGGTACACATTCACAAGATTGCTTTGAACTTGTAATTTGTATATATCATCTAACTAATCGTGAGTCATAGATTGATTACAATGTTTGTCTATATGGAGAAACATGAAGAAGAGAGGCTGGTACAGATGGACAATTTTGAGCATGATGAGAGCGATCATCTTGTTCAATCAAATTCCAAATCCAACGTGCTACGTAATCCAAAATATTGTTTGTGTATGAATATAACAGGTGGATTAATCTCTCAATTCCTTTCAGTATTCGATTTGGTTGCTCCTGAGCGGTAGACATAAAAAACGTTAAAGTGTTTCAAAGGGGAACCAACTAAAACATCAACCAAATCTTACACCTATCCGTGCGAAATTCTTATGACACACATATATCAAATCAACTTCTATATCATGCCCTTTCATTGATCGGTTCTATATCACAATTGAACTGCAAAAATTAATTTAGGTAACGTAAGTTTTTTGCCTCGTATCTTATTTACTTATCGTCCGATTAATAATGAAGGACTATAATTGAGATTCCCCTCCTTTTATGTCTTGTTTTGTAATTTTTTTTCTTCATGGAATAAGAAAATTTTAAAAGTATCTCAAAAATATCCAATCAAGAAAGTCCAAACTTTCAAACTGGACTTGGATTTCACCAACAAAGGACAATTGGGCCACCTTTTGCAACAAACACATTCGTTTGCAACCCAAAATCTCCAAAGTTCAAACGACGTCGCACCGCGTTCAGCAAAGTGCAAACAAGGGTTTTAGGCTTCTAGCAGGATTTCTGAAACCAGCAATTTCCGAGAGAGACTGATCTCAATCGAAGGAAGATGAAGCAGGTGGTAGGCGTGGTGGTCTCCAACAAAATGCAGAAATCCGTTGTCGTGGCGGTCGATCGGATGTTCCACAACAAGCTCTTCAACCGCTACGTCAAGCGTACCTCCAAGTTCATGGCTCACGACGAGCAAAATCTCAGCAACATAGGCAACAGAGTATGTGCTCAGCTCCTACATTGTTTTTCTAACTTGACCTGTATGTTTCTGTTTAATTTCAGTTAAGTTAGGTAGTTGATTGGTTAAACAGGTGAAGTTGGATCCGTCGAGGCCTCTCAGCAAGCGGAAGCGTTGGGTGGTGGCTGAAATTCTTACGAAAGCGAGGATATACGTTGCGCCTCCTAAACAGGATGTTACTTCCGCCGAGGGTTCGAACCTCAGTAAGGCTACTTGAGGTGAGCAAGTATGGGCTGATGTAGTTGTTTGTGGACTTTTGATATATGTTATCTGTGTTTTAGTGCCAAAGTATGGGTCTGTGTAGTTGCTTACGGAATCATACCATTTGTTTTCTGTGACATACTGCTAGACTGTGGGCCTGAGTAGTTGATTGTAGTCTCCACACTCTTCCAGTGTCATACTGTTTGTGTATGGAATCTTACCATCAGATTTGAGGGAGATTGGTATAATTGTTTGATGACTGTTTCCCGGCTTTGCATTATTAGCTGTAGATATGATCACAAGGTTCTGTAACTGATCATCCATTTCAGACTCCAGAGCAATGAACTATTTGCAATTTTTCGTGTTACTAGAGACTTAGAAATTGTGTTTTGGTTTTCTTGTTGAATGTTTGTTTGACCCCCAATATGCTTGTGTTTGCATCTGCATATTTAACCAAGGACCAGTGATTTTCCCCCCCTATCATTGTACGTTGATAAGTTGCCACTTATCTAGCTCCTGGACTTGCCATGCATGATTGTGTTAAGAAATTCTTACCCACTAACATAATTGGTGTTTTTTCTTGTTACTTTTTCCAGGGAGACTTGATCATGTTACTTCTGATGAGCCAAGCGATGCTCGGGAGATCACACTGGATCTGCATGGATAATGATGAATAGTTGCTTTGCTTTGCTTGTATTATGAACTGAATCACTGAGGATAGTTTTCTATTCATGTTAGGATCTTCTACGAGGTTAGAGATCATTTGCAGCTTTAATTTTCTACTATTTCTGAATCTGGAGGTACCATTTTAATTGTAGTGAAAAGCTGTGATCCAGCGTTATTGATGGTAGTGTATAATAATCTATTTTGCTCAATGTCTGACTTTTTCCATCTATGAATTTATCTTTTTGATAAGGTGATATCTCGATCATAGTACATTAATGCACAGACACCACTTGCTAACCGACTTAATGTGTATAGTATTACCGTTGAAGTTGTTGCCTTATATAGTTATCGCATTCTTTAACCAATTTGGATGTCGTTTAAATATAGTTGTAAATTGATCATTAAGGAAAAACAAGGAAATTTATAAAATAATACTTCTGGTTCTTGAACTTTCAAATGCATAAGAACTTGTGATTAACACAGTTCTGTGTGTTATATGTATCTGTATTTTTTCAGATCTCAACATATTTCTGGTTCTAGATTTCTTGTTAGCTAGGTGTTGGATTCTTGGATTATTCTTCTTGATATTGTTATTGTCTGTACTATCTTCTTGTTTATATAGTAAATGAAAAAAAAATCCATATTATGATTTACATATTGGTATTCTGTTTAATGATAACATACCACTGAGTCCATTGGAGAGAATGATATCCTTTAGTAGATGGCTTGTGTGTGGAAATATTTGTAATTCGTATTTTACTGCTGCAAACAAACTCTGTTTAATTGTATATTGCAGTTTTACCTGCAACTGTATAGCTGTTCAAGTTGAGCCTAATGATTATATTTTTATTTGTTTTTGAAGAAACTTACATATGTTAGTTGCTACTCTGACATCCTGATTTCTATTAATGACTAATTATTTTGTGGTAGTTGAGATTGAGTGAAGTTTCAGGTAGCTGTAAGTAAAGATGATCTGCTGCTCAAGGGCTGATCACTTATTTAACCAGCAATGGTTAAATCGTCCAGGGCCATGGATTGGTCCTCGTTGGTGGCCTGACATTTCTGATAGCCTTCCAGACCACACTATTGCACTTAAAGCCAGAACCAAAAGCCAGTTGCCACACCCTGTCCCCATTTTTAATCCTACCTTTGGCTTCCAGGTAGGCCAGTTCATACCAAATGCTGCTGCTTGAAGTGTTACCAAATCTCTCGAGTGTCTTTCTTGATGCTTCCATGTACTCATCGGTGAGATCCAAGTTTGTCTGTATTTCATCCAGCACTTTCTTGCTGGTTGCTATAATGCAGACATGCTCAAAGGCCTGATTATAGTTCGGGATGTACGGTTTGCTGGAACCACCACTTCTATTCATATAGAGCAGTGATTTGAAGAAGTGGAATTGCTCAGTAAAGGGTAGCACGAGAGGGCCTAGTATGGTCATGTTGGCCTTGAGAGCATGCCCCCCTACTTCCATCACATCCTCGTTCACCAACATCCCTTGTTTCCCTTCGGAGTCATCTGTTAGCTGAATGCTCTTAAAGCTCCTTTCATCTGTTCCTTTGTGAGTCCGAACCAACTGCATATACAAAAAACTTTAAATCGTTGCCCAAAATGTAGATGCATGCATGAACCTATGCTTCTTGTAAGGATTTTAACGTATATCCCTAATTCCCTATGCCCGTGACCACATCACATATGTTCCTCTTAATTTTATATTTGGCACTTCCCCATTGAAAAGAAATAGAAAAATGAGTCCAAGCTCAGTTTATGGGTTATCGTTAGATTAGAAGGGCTAATTCACTATTGAATTTTGTTGATTTCCATATGAATATCATCAATCTATCATAGTGTGTGGGAGAAGCAGTACTTGTTTCAATTGATACTTGGCACGCCATGAATCCATGCGGCGATCTGTGAGCAAAATGGCTGCAGCGCCCATCCGCAGCAAACAATTTGGTAGCAGCATATCCAACTTATTCCCATTATACCAAGTGAAGCTTATAGCTTCAGTGCTAACCACCAGGGCATAGGATCCTGGATAAGCTCTCAGTAGATCGCTAGCTAGATCAATTGCTGTGATTCCAGCTGCACATCCCATGCCGCCTAGGTTGTAACTCTGGATCTTGTGGCTTAGCTTATAGTGGTTAATCAGCATAGCAGACAGGGAGGGAGTGGTGTTAAGGACACCACAGTTCACAACAAGAATTCTTATATCTTTTGGGCTGATGCTGGTAGAGGCAAAAAGCTCATCTACTGCCCCATACATAACTGTTGCAGCCTCATCCCTACCGACTGCAAGGTCCTTATCATAATTGGGTTGGAAGATCAGTCGAGGCAGGTAGGTTTCTTCGCCTAGGCCTGAGTTCTTGAGAGCTCGCTGCTGGAAATCTATTGCTTCGTCATTGAATTGCCCTGATTTCTTGGCCAGCTCTATGTAATCTTGTTTTGTGATCTGCATAGTAAGCGAAAATATTAGGCATTATACGTAAAGAGTTAGCTCCAGAAATTGTCTTTAGTTTGCCTTAATCTCCCAAACCCCCCTCATGTATTGTTGTAGTTTTTGTGATATTTCCTGTATCAACTAAATAACTAGATTTTTGAAGAGGAAGGTATCTGTACCTTAAGTTCATTTGGCGGGAGGTAGCAGGCAAAATCAAGTAGATAGGTAGAGCGAGGAGTCGGATCAAAATAGACATACAGAAAGAGAGAAAACAATCCAAAGAGGAGTGTATTCCCTATGTTGTATTTGAAGGATAAATCACCCCATGTTAGCTTGGCGATCTGTGTAGCGAAAACCAGGAACAGAATTGGCATGGCAGCCAAATAAAGCCTGTGGTTGATGAGGTAGCCGTAGCCAAGCTTAACATGTTCTAGGTTGACGGAGGCAAGGAAGTCTGGCAAGCAACGCCTGACTCTGACCGAGAAATTGAGTGAACCGGCATAAGGACCAGAGTTTTCAATGCCCCGGTTCACGATTTCAGGTGAAAGGTATTCTTTTCCTGTTCTTGCCATGCTGTTTAATGTAACTGCTGTAGTTTGTAACTCAGGAAATCAAAGTTTGTTATGGTTGTATGGGTATGTTGAAAAAATGGTTCAAAAACAACAAAGATGTGATGTGTAATTATTGTAAAAATTATGGAACTAAACAAGGGGTGTTTGGGTGCATGATGCCTTTGTGATGGCAGCTTTGTCGGACTCAGACATTTTTGCATGTACTGAGTATTTTCAGGTGTAACTCAGGAAAGTTTTGGTTACTGTAATTTAGCCCATGTTTTCATGCTTGTTACATTTGCTCGTGAGACAGTGCATGTCTATTTGCACGGCATTCTCTGCTAAATTCAGGTTTGTTCAGTTTAGGTACATTTAGATTTGTGTATTTGAAATTTATACTTAAAGTAAGTTCAGATCATGCCAGGTTCATTCAGTTCAAGTCCATTCAGTTGGATTCAGTTCAGTTCAAAGATTCTCAGACGAACTGAACATAGCATAATAATAATTTATGGAATAAGGTATCCATTGTAAGTTAAGGTTGAGATAAAATTGTTTTGCAAACAATTATGCAAGTATGAAATAGATTCTTTTGTTAGGAAAGCTGGATTTAGACGTACCTAAACATGAAGTAGTAACTTGACGTTTAGAACTTGAGACAACATATTTTGCCATTTACAAAAACTTATTTTTCAAATAAATTGTACATGAAGAAAATAGTTTTTTATAGCAAGGTCGGCTTTAACAACAATAGCCAATAGGCATCAATAATTAACCAGATGAGAGTTACTTGTAAACATGATAAACACTCTACTTGATTCTGAAAAGTGGTGAATGTATCAAATAATACTCAAATCATTTACTATAGAGTTGGTAGATAAGTGTCCGAGAGAGCATTGGAATGTATGAACTAGTACCATATACTAGCATAAAGAAAATGAAATGAATCTATCACATATTCATAGAGTTGCGATTTCACCGATCCATATAGTTCGATTTCACCACTGCTAATTGAATAAAACTCCATAATTTCGTTGAGAAGATAATTACTATTGTCACACAAGCGGTGGTTATGTCTGGACAAATAAAGTTTATCTGAGAATACAATGATTCTATTTACATTTATTTTAAAATCAGGATATAAATTAAATTTATATCGTGCAACTCTCTTGCGCGTTTTCTTTTATGAAAAATGTATCCTCATTAATAATAAAAAAAAATTGCCGTTTCAAAAAGAAGAAGATATAATTAAATTTAAAAACTATAAATTTTTTACAAAGGTAAGTCTCCATTTTCCACCTTCGACTATTTACAATTCTGAAAGAAAGAACCTTTCAATATCGTAATTCACATGTATAAGTTTCGAATGTTTACATACGCTAACACAGTGTATCAATACTCCCTCCGTCCGCTCAAACCAGCCCCATTTTGCCATTTTGGGCGTCCGCTCAACCCAGCCCCATTTCCAAAAATGGAAACTTTTTATTAATTTAAAATCAAACACTCCTACCCCACTTGTACTATATATCAATAAACTACAACAATTCAACCCCACTTATACTACTTTACTTTCCATTAATTACTCCAC
>JAYMSL010003333.1:0-12605 GCA_036897195.1 Plantago coronopus | reverse complement strand
CCCCCCCTCTTCCCCCTTTCTTACCCATCTATTACCCCCAAATTAATTTTCCCCCCTAGACACCGAAGTGCAGCTCATTTGGAAAGAGAGTCCGACTCAGCCCTTTGCCGTTCCAAAAAAAAAAAAAAATTCTCACCTAAAAGCTAAAAAACTCTTCTATCATACCACACACAAATCTCAATTGTCAATTAACAACTTTTGATATTCCTGAACTTACTAACTCTCAAAACTCAACTACCTAAACTCCTGCCAAACAGGCCGAGGCGCGTCTATATTCCGTCCCCAATCGTATAGTTTAACATTCACCCATTTCAGTTGTATTCATCCACAGCCGTTAGATCGTTTGTATAATTAAGATATCCAGTTGTAATTAATCTTGACTGTTAGATTAAATCGTAATTTAGACAACTCTAATCTTCTCCAAATATAATCCTAAATTTTCATTACAAACACTCCCTTAAATTCTAAATATCTCACTCTCACATATGGAAGGAAGTAAATTAAGGAGGAAGGACAAAATCGATATGGCAAAAGGAAGGAAAATTCGAAATCTGAGCAAAAGAAGGGGAAAATTCTGAATATACATGAGCAAAGAAAGGGAAGAAATTCGCTGAAAAGGAAAGAATTGGAGAAAATTTGTTTTATATATATCATATATTTGGATATTAATATTACAAGAGTTGTTGTAGCGTAGTGGTAATTGATTGAGTTTAAAGCTTTTAAATTTAAGCCATGTCATCTGTTCGGTTCGATCATTATGTAGACCTTTTATATTTTTTTTTTTTCATTTTAAATTTTTTTTCCCTTTTTGGCACTTTAATTTATATATTTTAGCTGAAATTCTATTCAATACGCGATCGGTGATGACTTTGCATGATATTAACTTCATTTTATGTGAAAGTTTAATATTTTGATAATTTCGATTAACAATTTTCAGTATTGTCCAAATCTTATTTGTAATCGATAATGACTTTGACTTCTTTGATAAACGACATGGTACGAAAATGACAAATTATCTTTGAAATAAGTATAGATGATTGTGAATGATCTTCAAATTACATGGTGGAGGATGATGTTACATATGAAACTTTAATATTTTGATTTTTCGATCAAACCATTTTCAATGTTGTCCACGTGTTACTCGAAAACAACAATGACACTATCTTGTTAAATAAACGATATGGTACAAGAATGGAAAATGGTCTATAGAGTTAGTAGAGACTAGAGATGGTTAAGTGTACTATATAAATTATGTGGTCGATCATGCCCTCGTTGTATGTATTATTGATTTTTTCGACATTAGTGTTGAAAATGTAAATATTAACACAATGTTATTCTAACGTTGAAACCGAACCCTAAATTTAGTGTTGGGGTTGAAGATTAACCCTAACCCTAGGGCTTAGGGTTAACTGGGGTTAAGTTTAATTTATGGTATCGGGTTTAAACCTTTTTTTAAAAAACGAAAAGAGAGCAAAGTTCTCGGACCAACCTCCACCGGAAAAAAGAGGTTAAAGCTGTCTTATATACTAGTGGTAAAGTTAACGACCTCGAAGTGCTTCTCGTACCTCTATTTAATGGTACATAGAGTTTGGCCTAATTTATTGCGAGCTAAAGCAATTATCCATAGGAACTTTTGTATGTCTTGCAGCTTTTTTACATTTTGGTAGAATTAACATAACTATTTTCATGACAATGCAAATCTGACAATTCCAAATTCCTAGTAAACTTGACTCGCAACTCTCTCTAACGGTACATACGGTTCGGCCAAACTCATTTGTAGAATTTTTACCTATTTGAGCTGTTTTGGTAAAATTCGCATAAGTTTATCTACAAGAATCCAAATCCGAAAATTCCAAATTTCTAGTGAACTAGATTCCTAGCTCTATCTAACGGTATAGACGGTTAGGCCTAACTCATTGCGAGCGAAAACAGTTTGCTGCATGAACTTGTTTCTGATTTGCTGTTTTTTAGCTTTTGGAGCAGTTTCGCTAGAATGAGCATAAGTCTCTCCATATAAATGCAAATCCGAAAATTCAAAATTCCTAGTAAACTAGACTCGTAACTCTATTCAATGGTTCAGAGGGTTTAACCTAACTCACTGCGAGCGAAAGTAGTTTCCAACATAAATTGGTGTATGTTTTGCAGATTTTTTACGTTTTAGAGCAATTTTGGTAGAATTCGCATAAGTTTCTTCACAAAAATGCAAATCCGAAAATTCAAAATTCCTAGTAAACTAGACTCCTGGGTCTATCTAACGATACAGACTGTTCGGCCTAATTCATTGAGAGCGAAAGCAGTTTTCTACATGAACTTGCGTCTGATTTGCTGTTTTTGAGCTTTTGCAACAGTTTCGCTAGAATGAGCATTAGTCTCTCCACATAAATTCAAATCCGAAAATTCAAAATTCCTAGTAAACTGACTTGTGTCTCTATCAAACGGTAAAGACGGTTGGGCCTAATTCATTGCGAGCGAAAGCAGTTTTCTGCACGAACTTTTGTCTGTTTTGCAATTTTTTGAGTGGTTTTGGTAGATTTCGCATAAGTCTCACTACATGAATGCAAATCTGAAAATTCCAAATTCCTAGTAAACTAGATTCGTACCCTTATCTAACAGTGCAGGAGCTTCAACATAGTTCATTGCGAGCGAAAGCAGATTTCTAGATGAACTCGGGTCTGTTTTGACAGATTTTTTCATGTAGACAAAACAGATTTCTAAGACAAGGTCCCGATGTACACAATCTTTCCAGCCTCCATCAATACCATCTCGTCTCTCGCAACAACCGCAATACCAGCTCGCCTCTTGAAGCATCGATCTCGTACATGACAATCACAAAATTAAGAAATACTTGGAAATTAGGGTTCTTGACGTCAATTTTGAAATTTGTTGAATGGAATTAAGGTTCTTGATGAATTGAGGATTAATTTGCTGAAGGCTGGCAATTTGGAGATGTTTTTGTCGATGTTTAGAGAGTTTTGTCGATGGAATTAGATGGTTTTTTTTTTTTTTTTGATAGGGAAGGACATGTTTGTTAACGATTTTTAGTGCAATATACGGCTAAGAATTTAATAAAATTGTGATTGTAAAAAAAAAAACAAACAAATTTGTAAATATACAAACGATCTAACCGTTAGGATTAAATATAACTTTATATATAAAATATACAAATAATCTAACGGTTAGGATTAAATACAAAGAAAATGATATATATTAAGCTAATACATACGTAAGATAGACATATCTGTGATAGACATATCTGTGTATCCTATGGTGTTTGTGAACAAATTTATTTTTTGATCCCATGTGAACAAAATTCGAACAGCCCTTAATGCACAAGTCAAACAAAGGAAGGATAAGATCGTCTTTGTGCAGGACCAGCAGGCGTTTTAAAAAATATATATTTTTTTAATTTCTTGAATTAAAAGCGTTTTGGTTTCTTCTCCAAAGCTTCTTCTTCGATTCTGTAGTGTTATTTATATTCACGCCATTGATCTCTCTTTCTCTCTCTTCCTCCCTTGTTTCAAACGATACCTCTCTCTTGGTACGTTCTCTCTCTCAATAACCCATTCTCTCTATCTATCTAAACACATTCTCAATACGCGTTCACTAATTTCTCTCTCCAGATCTTCATTGTTTCATCCATGGCGTTTTACTGTTTCTGATGAAGTGAGTTTTCACTTCCCTAATTTTCCGTATTGGTTGATCCGGGCTTATCGCCTTCTCACACTCAATTGTACTATATTGTTGGTTAGATTACTATTTTCATTGTAAATTATGTGAATCAGTTTTTGAGTGAAACTCGCATGTAATTTGTTTGATTGTTGGAATTGTAATTGCAATTCACCTCTGGATTGTACAATTATGATGAAAATTGTCGTCCCAGTTGCATTCTCATCTTATTATGGTAATTGATGAGAAATTTGTTAATTTGCGTGCTTGCTTACATTTGGGGATAATGCTTCTTTAGTAGAATTTGATTACGATATGTTTGTCTGGATTGTTTACTTAGAAGTTAAAGTATATATTTGGAATTTTCGGTGCTTGAAAATATATATTAGACATCAGTTTCGGTAGAAATTGATTGCTGGGTTCTCTTTGGGAAATTTTGACTTAAGATTCATACTATTCTGCTGTTAAACTGCTTTGACATTTTTTTTTATAATATATGCAACTGTTAATTCCATATCTATTTGTTTTTATCTTCAGCAGGCATTTTGAATAATTTAATTTGGTTTTTCTTCCTGTGCAAATCTTGCAGATGGAGGAAATTTAAAGCTTATGGAAACTTACATGCAACTCGTAGGTTTGTTTAGTTTTTATGTTGCTGTCATTTTATATCAACAACAATCAGGATACGGTTTAAATGATAACCAATTCTTGCAGCTTCTAGAGGCTGCATTTAAGCATGTTGACGGAATTTTGGTTTACATTGAATAATTCTGAAGATGAGAAGCCTGCACTTTATTACATACTGTATTATCTGTTTGAGAAAAGCACAGACTCTTACATATATATAGTTGAAGAACACTGTTTTCACAGTGTCGAAACCACTTTCAAGAGCTTAGAAGTCCACTGAACTTTGACCCTCGAGATTGTGTAAATCTAAAAATGGAAAGGTAAGTTTATTTGTACTGTTATTCACGTATGTCTTCACAGCTTAGGTTGTATGTATGACCTGGTGAGCCTTATTATATCTTCTTTTCACATTGTCTTTCAGATACAAAATTTTGAAGGAGCTTGGTGATGGATCTTGTGGTAGTGTTTATAAAGCCGTAAATACTGAAACATTAGAGATTGTAAGAAATTTCGCCACTGATGTTGTCTAATCTCTATATTTGGTGTAGAGTTGTGCCTGTCAGGATATTGGCTTCAAAAAAGGAACCAATCTCACATAATCATTTTGTTTCCAGGTTGCAGTAAAGAAAATGAAGAGAAAGTTTTATTACTGGGATGAATGTTTGAACCTGCGAGAAGTGAAGGTATGCAAAAATTCCTATACCGCTACATATTTGCAAGTTCTTTTAATTTTTTGTTTTTCCTTGTTCTTTTCTTTTCTGCCTTTTATTTTGTTTTTTTTTTGTAACTTTTTTTTTATTATCTCAATGGGTTTAACATTTTTTCTTACCTCTCCTGTGCAGTCTCTGCAGAAATTAAATCATCCTAATATCATCAAGTTGTTGGAGATCGTTCAAGAAAACAATGAACTTTTTTTCATTTTTGAATACATGGTACGTTATGTTTGTCTTATATGCATGCTGTGTCCCCGTTTTTGTGAGAAGTTAATAACGGTTTGCTAGATAGTTGGTTCAGTGATGTGGTATTGATTCTCCTTGAAAATGATCTCGGGGCATATAATCATCACACAATATTTTGTTTTTTTGTGGCAGAATTATATAAACTTGTCTGATCGTATTGAATCTCTTTGGGAAAGGAGTAGTGAATGATTTAGAAAAGCTGATAAACTAGCCTTTTATGTTCTACGGCAACATGTTATCCATGTTGGCACCACCACTACACCATTTTAGATTCTTGTACATACTTGATATGCTAGATGGAGCACTGGACATGTAAATCTGTTGCATTTTATTTAGTCTTTCTAGGCTTCCTTTTAAGCTATGTTACCCGGACTTGCCGGAACTGCTGTGGTCCCGGTGTGAAATCCGGCCAGGATCTAGCAAAGTCCAGCGGACACATTGATCCATGGTGAAAGGTGTTTGAGCTTTGGTAACATTCCTCCAAATTATCTGGCGGCAGGGCGACTTTAGTCGGATAGTCCAGAATCAGAGAGTTTCCCAGGTGAGGAAGTTTGAAATGAGAAAAGAAGGGGCTGCTGAGTATGAGAAACGAAAAGAAGAAGGGGACGTCTGAGGTCTTCAATTTTGGTTTTAGGTTTTAGTTGTTATTAGGGTTTGGAATGGGCCTGGAGCCCTGGACCAATATATCTTTGGGCTTGGTGTCAAACAAATTTATTCGATGACCATCTAATTTTTCATTACTAACAATAAAATAGTGTATGATGTACCAAAACATTTCCCATGATAAATAGTACTTCCTTCATTCCACCCGAAGCTTCCCATTTGATTGTACAATCGACCAAATAAGGAAGTATTAGGTTTGGGTTAAATAATGGTAGTGGGTTTGTAATTTAGATATATTTATTGTTATTGGGTTCGAAAAGTTTGGGTATGAAACTTTTGAATATATTTATTGTTATTAGTGGAAGTAGTATGCACAAAATGAAAATGGAAAACTTTTGAATATATTTATTGTTATTATCGGGACAGAGGAAGTACTATATTTTTCATTAATTACAAAAACATTGAATATCTTATATATTGAAAAGCTAACAGTTGTACCAATGTACTCTTATCCGAAATGGTTATGCATCGTTCTATCCACTTTTAGAAATATACGCACCAGACACTTAGATATGTACTCGATCCGAGTCCAGGTTATATAGCATTTAACTTTACCCTAACTTTTCAAGTTCTAAAAATAAAATATATGAATATGTACCTCAATAAACTATACTCGTACTGAAGAGAATATGCTATATTGATGAATAGACTTAGATAGTTCATTGATCTGTTGCCATATTGACACAGGTTGTGTTTTCTATGTGAGTTTCTTAAAATACTTTGTTTGCTGAATGTCTCCAGGAACACAATCTATACCAAATAATGAAAGAGCATAAAGATTCATTTTCGGAAGAATATATTCGAGCTTTGATGTCTCAAGTTCTGGTTGGGCTGGCACATGTGCATAAGCACGGATACTTTCATCGGGATCTGAAACCAGGTACTCAAGTATTCAGTACATTATATTGTCTGATTCATTTATCATGTTTTTCTTTATCATTTGAGTATTGTTCTGGAGGTAATCCGTTTTTCTATTTCTTCATTCAGAGAACTTGCTCGTAACAAATAACACAATAAAAATTGCGGACTTTGGACTGGCTAGAGAGTTATCATCTGGACCTCCTTACACTGATTATGTTTCAACTCGCTGGTAAGTCATCTTGCTAGAATTATATAACTTAAGTTGCTATTGTTCATGATCTGTAACAGTATATGGGTTGCCTAACATTTATTGCTTTCTTCTTTGCCAAGGTATCGAGCACCAGAGATATTGTTGCAATCTTCAGGGTATTCGCCAGCCATTGGTATTTTTCATTCTTTTCTTCAGTCACTTTCTATCATTTATTAGGTTAATAAATGTAGAGCCTGTAGAGTTTCCGTTTACTTAGCAAGAAAGTTTGACACATGGATACCGATGTACTGCACGTAATTTTCACTATTATGTAAACAGTTTGCATTAATTTGCACAAATCTAAAGATAACCTGAAGTAGTAACAAATGGCCAATTATAATCCCATAAACACTTATGACTCATAATGTAATGCAGACCATGAGATTTTCTGCTCAATCTTACTTTTGAAATCATTGTACAACTACAAAAAAAGTACTGCAATGTCTTGACAAAGCGAAGTGGTAAATAGAGAAAGAAAAAAGGACATCTTTTATTTTCTTCTTCCCTACGGCTTTCTTTGTGCTTTTTCTTGCTCTAAAGAAACAATTTGTGTGTTACCGGTGTTCTATTGTAAAACTATTCCTGAGTTTTGGTCATATATCTATGTCTGACTCTCGTTTTCCTCCCTAGTTGACCTGTAACAGATATATATCATAAATAATCAGATATTATAGAAGAAATATCGTGCATTAAGATATACACTATACAGTGATGGCAATCTGCCAAAAAAAAAAAAAAAAAATTTAAAATAATAAAATTTGCAAAAGAAAACCTACTGGTAAGCGTGAAGAAAGGGCAAGCAGCCAGTTGCAACTGGATATAGAAGTGGAGTTTTAGTGGGAGTTGATTGGACGACTAGTCATGCTTGTTAAATTACCTAAACAACTTTTGAAGGGCAGTAAAGGAAAACCAAAAGTATTGGAATAACAACTGCTCATGATTACATACTTGACACCTTCATTATTTGGAATTTTTTTTCATTTCACAGCAATGCATTGCGAGAATCAGCTTTCCTTTTTCAAGTAGTATAGATTTCTGGTGAAGTAGTTTTGAAATGCAACAGCCTGTGGTACAAAATTATATTTATTGATTTAATTGCTAATTACTTTTATGTAATGGAATTTGATTTACGCTTTCTTCGAAATATATTCCGTACTCCATCTGCCAAGAACAATCTTCTAGAAAAATAGTTAAGAGAAGCATATCATGTTAGTATAATGATTGAACTTTCTTAATATTGATTTCTTAATCTTTTCCAATATAATTTTGGGATTAATTAGTGTTTAACGAACCATTATGAGAAGTCAAGAGAAATGGGAAGATGTTGACGGGCGGAGGAATTATCATGTTTTGTTATCCTTCATTTCCCTCAGATGCTAACTATAGAAAATAAAAATCCTTGCAGATATGTGGGCAGTTGGTGCTATCATGGCTGAGCTTTTTACTCTCTGTCCAATTTTTCCTGGAGAAAGGTAATGTCAAGTTTCTGCTTTGTGCAAAGTATGTTAATATTTTACATGCTGCATAGTTGTTAGTTTCTTCCCTTCATGGATATGGTCTTTGTTTGATATCCCCAACATGTTATTGGACAGGACTTGTACTGAGCTTCGAACTAGGTTTAGGATTTGGTAGATCAAGTGAGATTATGGAAGTATAGTGAACTTTGATGTGGAATAGTAATGGGTGAGCTTTTGAGGTTGTGGCTGAGAAGAGGGATTGTGCAATTGGGGTCCTTTTGTGTTACATCAAGACTTGGAAGGTTTGGATTCTAAATAGCCAGACCTTCCACAAACATTAACTTGGGGTGCAAAACAAAAAGAAAACCAATGGCATTCCATATTGACATGTGCTGCTATATGCTTGTTACTCTGAGTTGGGGTGTGTTTATTTAAGTAACATATACGGTGCATAAATTATATTCGTTGTATGACAGTGAAATCGACCAATTGTACAAGATATGTTGTGTACTTGGAGCACCAGATTGGAACTCATTTCCACAAGCTACAAATATCTCGCGATTAGTTGATATCACTTATTCAGAAGTAAGTCCAGCTTTGATGATGATTTTAATATTCAGACTTTTGTCCATGTTTCTCAACTAAGTTCGGTGTCAATCTTATCAATAGATTGTGCCTGCTGATCTTTCTCATATTATTCCAAGCGCAAGTGTTGAAGCAATTGACCTGATAAAGGTATCTTCACTACTTCAAAGTGTACCTTCTTGCTTGGTTGTTGCATTTGCATGATATGACATATGTCTTGCTTTATTTCAGCAACTTTTATCGTGGGATCCCCTAAGGAGGCCAACTGCGGATCAGTGCCTGCAGCATCCGTTTTTCCATGTACTGTGCATGGCTTTTGTTTTTTTGGTAGAGTGCAACTGTCTAGCTATATACTACCCAAGTTCTTCTATTTACTTGTTTACCATACAGGTTCCTACTCTGCCGAAAGATGCACTGCAGCTGACTCTGAGTAACTGTGGTGAGTATTCTACTAAGGTCTCAAGGACATTAGCCAGATTTATCAGCTGATCTTATGTTCTAATGCGTTTATAGGATCTGAGCCAAATCTTGAGCTGAACCTCTGGAACTTCGGAACGTCAGTTGACGTTGGCTTAACGTTGGCTTTGCCTAGTGCTCCAAAAAACTTGGGTATGAGGTTTCTTTTCTCATTGTCGTTGAGATTTCTAAATTTGCTGCAAGTCAGTCTCTTTCAACCAGTGGCGAATCCAGAATGATATTTCAGAGGGGTTGGAAACCATTAAAGAGTTTTAGTAAGGACGAAACTCATATTCTTAATTATGAAATAGCACAAGTGGAGAAAAACAGATAAAGAAGAATATAAGTGCAAAAGTCAGACATGAAAGAAAATTGGATAAAAAAGAACAAAATCAAACTGCAAAATCATACAATAAGAATAAAGGGTAAAAATTTGAGAAAACTTAAAATATAAGAGTAAAATTTAAACATACAAGAAAACTGAAAAGAGAAGTATAAAACTGCAAAACGAAACAAGAAGAATAAAGGGTAAACATCTGAGAAAACTAAAAGTATAAGGGTAATACTCAAAACAAATGCAAGAAAACTGAAAAAAGAAGAATAAAACTGCAAAATCAAACAAAAAGAATTAAGTGTAAAAATATGAGAAAACTGAAAATGAAGATAAAATGGTTGGTGGGGCGTAGAACACTTGACATGCCAATTCACAACCTGCTTTGCATTTGAGCTCTCACCACTGCGAGAATCAATTTCATTGAAATTATTACTACTAATATACTTAGTATTCAAAGTTCAGGGGGTCGGCCGACCCGGCTCAACCCCCTTGGCTACGCCACTGCTTTCAACTCCTTTTCGCATAAAGCCATTATGTTGTCTGACATGATTGGGGGGCGAATAGATTGCGCACTTTGTTGATAATTAAGTTGGCCTGAAAAAGATGCTTTGCGGCCATGCAATGCTTTTTTACTTGGAGTGTTTGTAGCTTTTTTTGCTAATGCCTTTACTGAAATTGTCGAGTGTTTACAAACTTTCCCTTTAACCTAACCTGCCCTTCGACTGTTTCAATGTTATGATGGCAATATATTCTGCTGGATTGTAAATGAAAGTCATAAAATTTTGGCTGTGTTTCTTCTGCCTTTATTGGGTATTTTTAACATACATTACCTCTTGCAGAGACAGCCCACAAGAATCAAGTTACCAAGCATGTAAGTCTGTTGGGGATTTCTCTATTGTTTTCGCAGCTTAGAAGATGTACCAGGGCTTCTTTAATCTTGATTTACATAATATTTTTTCTTGTGGTGCAGGATGTCAGGATCTCTGGTTTTCATGATCATTCTAGACAATCAGGTATGGGAATTTTATATAATTTGTGTAAATAATCATAAAATGCTTTCATTTTGAATTAGTTACCCATTCTAATAATATATCTCTGCACACGTAATGTTGACGTTTACTATTGGTGCTTTTTGGCAGTTTTCTGGTCACTTTTTCCATCTGATCATAATGGGATTACCACACCGGTGGAGTCTTCCTTATCATTGTCTTTCAGGTTGTACACACTTATATATTTGTAGTCTAATTTTAAGTTATACCTATATTGCATATGGTCTTTGTTTGCTGCTGGAATATTGGCTGTTGCTGATACGAAAACCCATTCGTCCAGTGAGCCAATAAAGTTAACATACGGACCATTCGTCCAAACCACTGTCCCTCAAATATTTTGGTTTGTAGAGTATAGTAAGGGTACATGCTAAGGAAAAGAAACAGTGAAACAGAGAAGAAATAATTAATTGCAGAAAGAGATTCATGAAAGCTTAAATTGGTGGCCTAGTTGTGTTTAATGGGTGAGATAACATCCACTCGGTTCAAGTTCAATTCCCCAAGGAATTAGATTTGTTTGACCTTCTAATATTTAAGCCTGCGCTGCTGGGAGTTTACCTGGTGTCACCTAAGGAAAAGAAGAAACAAAATTTCCTACATGAGATGATGATTTCACAGTACAAATATGTTAGTGACCAGTTTGCCAATACGTGACAGTTATTTCACTTGTTGGCATGTGTTTCACTGTAGACACTATCTGAGTTCATCTAACGAAGTCATAATGGGATTTTTCCCCCTTTGTCCTAACAAAAGTTGAGGTGATTTTGTATGGCTTTACTGACCTTTACTGTTTTTACGATTGCAGTTCGGTACCCGCTTCAGTTGGAGGTTCACAGTCAGGAGGGTTTGGCATGTCATCCTTTTCTTCAAATAGTATAGACCGTCAGTTTCTAGCAACATCTTCTTCGTTGCAGCTGAACCTTTGAGATGAATGTCTCTGCAGATTATTGACCTTCAGTTCTAACTTGTCATGGCCCGTCGTAGAACTATTTCCTGTATAGAATTTACATCTTAAATCTATAGATACAATTAATGAATGGGGGTATTTTCGCCTGGAAAGTGTAGGTGCCTAAACATTGTATAGGTTACTATCATACAATTTAGTGCTGTGTGCCCGAGTTTACCTTGAATCTGTAATTGGCTTGCAAGGCACGTAAGCTGTAAGCAATGTCTATGCAATCTTACCTTAGAAGATTTGCAGTTCCAAAGACTTTTTAGTATATAGCCAAAGCTATTCTTAGACCTAAAGTTTTCCTGTTATATATGTACTAATGTACATTTGCATCAATTCAGAAATTTCTGTACAAAGCACCTAGGGAGTAATAGATACTACTCCCTGCTCTCCCTTCATGAAACTTTATTTAAGATTAACGTATATTTTATAAAAAATGAATTAAAATAAGGGATATTATATTTGCCGAACCGTTTTTGCTAAATGCCGAACCATTACTTGACTTTTTGCATAAAGTCCGTAACTTTTGAAAAAAATCAAACTAGTCCATGTGTATTTTTTTAACTTCAAATTTCGAACAACTTATTCCTAAATATTATATAACATACTACTTAAAAGTAAAATACATAAATTTACAAAATTTGATAATTGGGTTTATTCAACGATAATTTCTTAAATCAATGAACACGAATATGAACGGGTAAAATTTCGTTTGGATCCAACTATAACGCCTTTTAGATTGATATATT
>JAYMSL010003332.1:0-12609 GCA_036897195.1 Plantago coronopus | reverse complement strand
TATTGTAAATAGTTGATATTTACTTTAAATAATTAATGTTTGTGTTATAATAAGTAATGTTATTTTGTAAATAAATAATATTTTTAAGTGAATTTTTTTGAAAAGACCATATTTAGTGTACTCTCCCAAAAGTTTGTCATGTAATCATCTAGGCAAACCCAATTGTTATATAGAGTGTCCCAATTTCCTAAACCAAAGTCCAGCCCAATCGTAATGATCAGATAGTTGGCCCAATTTCTTAAACCCAACTGTTTCATTTTAATCCTTGTAAGTGCTAACGTGGCAAAACGCATAGAAGACACGTTTCTCGTGATGCCACGTGTAAGAAGGTGGCAAATTCAGGAACTAATACAAAACCACGTTCAAGTTGTCTTACCAAAACACACTTGTGAGTTTAGAAAGTGTAAGAATGGACAAAGAGAAGAAACAAGGAGGAGGAAAAGCACCTGGTGATCAGAACAAGCAGCCGCAGCCGATGACTATGTCGCCGATGGAACCGCTCCAAAGGGATGCGTATGGCGGTGGATTGTACGCAAACGAGGGAGAACCGCAGCAGCCAAATAAGCAACGTGCCAGCGCCACTCAAAGTGCGGATGGGCCAGAAGAAGCCACCATGAAACCCAAGCATCAACCGCCGCCATCCACTGGTGATCGTGATCTCGACATAACCGGCCAGTCTTACATTCAGTAATTTCTTATCGTGCAGCATGTTGTTGTACAATATGTACACTTATAACTTATAAGATGTAATATATATATATATATATAGAGAGAGAGAGATATATGAGCAGTTTATCGTACTATTTTAGTGATCGTGCTCGAGAACCAGTGTGTTTACGAACAAGTGATCGTGCTCGAGAACCAGTGTGTTTGCTAACAAGCTTACAAGATTACGTTGACCGATTTCGATCCGAGTTTTAGTTTTTACACGAACAACTAAAGTGAAAATATTAATTTCAGTGTCACACTAGTACTTAAGCAAACATCTTGGGCCTTTATGCAAATTACATTCTGTATTATCGCCTAAAATTTTCGTCGCCGCCGTAAACCTTAATCACATCCTCACTCTTGTACCGTTGTACTGTGTATCGTTATTGGAGATTTCGATTTCGAAATTTGTTCTTCTCTTCGTTCAGGAATTCAGACCCGGAGAGTGTTAGTCATCCAGATCGATCATCTATAGAAAAAGTTTAGATTCTAAATTACAGCTACTATCCTTGCAATCCCTCAAATGAAGTTCAAGTTCACTGTGTCAAATCCGAATCATCCGCCGAACCGAATGTGTCCGCTTTGTGCTTCACGATGCAGTTGATGCTTGTGGTAATCGACTAATTTTCAGTGTTATTTGATTCTCTGCTGATTTTAAGCTTTGATTACATACTGTTTTTAGCTTCTGCAGGGCAATTGTTTGGCCTTTTAGGTTGAATTTCACCTAATTGATGTAGTGTGAATATGCATTTGGATAAGATAAGAAGCTAGTTAGTTTTATATTTCGGGCACGAATGGTTATACTTGGTAATACAAACTACGAAGTTTAGCTCAGTGTGATATATAGCTCACTATGCATTTTGAATTCTCCATCGTTTTAAGATATGTAGAAATTACGAATGTGCTACCACTCTTTGCACTGTGACATTCGTATTATCAATGATAGGTGGAGATATTGTGGTTGGTATATATTTGTTTGAGGTATGTTTACCTGAATAAGGCAACTTGTATCAAGTTATCATTGGCTAAGGTGTGATTCTGGAGTACAATGGCTTAATCTTTATGCTTCATTTTGTTTGTGTAGACTGCGTTCGAGAACAGTTTAATGGAACACCATGTTGTTCATCATCCCGAAGCTATGGGAAAGGTTACCTATACTGCACCCCTGGTCAGTGAGGGCAAGAGGTACCTGGCAAATTCCACAAGTTTTATTTGGCTCATGAATTTTTGTTTGCTTGATTCTCTGAAATGCATGATTATCTTCTGCAAGTTTTTCTGGTGCATGCTGTCTCTTTCCAATGCTTATCTTATATGCATTGATTCGAACTTGTAATTTTTACAGTGGCAAAACATACACCATGGTTGGAACTCAGCATGACCCTGGACTTACGGTAATTTTCTGTAAAATTTCATGTATACTTCGTCAATTCAGCTCTGGATTCTACTTCCTCAATGTAGTACGCTATTCTTACAATTTTACCAATCAAAGGTAGGTAGAGTGTGTTCCAAATCTGAATTGAAATCTGACTTCATTTCAGATTTTTATGAAGATGAACGTTCAAACCTGTTAGGCTATCTCCAGTAGTTGCTACTCACTTTGAGCATCAAGTCTGCCACATCAGCATTCCATTAATTTGCTACCCAGATGCTCCAGCAGTTGCTACTCTTTGATTCCCTCTTTTTCTTTTCTTTTTTCATTTCTTTTCAAACATCTTACATTATATTTAAATGTATTTTATACATTTTAAAAATTAACAATACTTATTAAAACTACTTATATAAAAATCTTTAAAATATCAGAATTAGAGATATTATATACATTTTATGCAATGGTGTATTATATACATTTTATTTATAGCTTTCAAATATTTATATTTCATGTTTAAATTAAATTTAAATAAATTAGTACATATTTAGTGAAAAAATGAAAAACAGAAAAAAAAAAATAAAGTAAACTGTGGCTGGCAGGATTTGAACCAGAATAACCTGAGAATGTAGAATTTTAAGCAAGGCGATTGAGCCAAATGTGCTAGGCTGGCGTTTGATAAGGAAAAGTGAATGAAATTACAATACCTGACCAAAAGAAAGGCAAAAATAAAAAAAAAGAGAGTTGAGGCGCGCCTCAAATGGTGAGGCGCGCTTCAACTCTGACAGGATTTGCGTTCCTGTTGGAGTTGGCTGGTGCAACTCAAGACAAGTGGCCATTTGCTCCTTTGTTGGAGATGGCCTAAGGCTATCTCCAGCAGTTGCAACCCACTTTGGGCATCAAGTCTGCCACGTCAGCATTTCACTCATTTGCTACCCAGTTGCTCCAGCAGTTGCTACTCTTTGATTCCTTCTTTTTCATTTCTTTTTTCATTTCTTTTCAAGCCTTATTCATTATATTTTAAATGTGTCTTATTTTAAATGTGTCTTATTTAAAAATTAACAATCTCATTATAACTAGTATAATAAATCTTTAACACATCAAAATTAAGAGATATTATAATAAGTCTTAGAAATTAAATATATTACAATAAATCCTAAAAAATACGGAAGTAAAGTATATTAGACGGTAATATGGATAAAATAAAAATACTCAACTAATCAGTAACTTTTTAGTTTATAGATGTAATTTAGAAGGAATCTGCTCAGTAAACCACTTCATAACTGAAAATAGAGCTTTGATCATAATGTGAATAAAATAAGAAAGAAAAGAAAAAAATATGCTAACAATGAGGGCAACAGGTTTCGAACCTGCATTGTAAGAAGAAGGTAAAGACTTAAGCGGTAGTGGTGATTCAGTTGATCTACCGCAGCACTTTGTATGAAAACAATTGATAAAAGTAAAGAAAGCATCGAAATTTAAAGCAAAAAAAAAAATAAAAAAGAGTTGATGCGCGCCTCAAATGGTGAGGCGCGCCTCAACTCTGACATGATTTGCTATCCTGTTGGAGTTATTTGCTGGGTATCAACTAGGCATATGCTCCTTTGTTGGAGAAAGCCTTAGTAACCGACAATGTGTAGGAAGGGATCGTATTGGTGACTGATTGGATTAAAGTCAAGACATAATTGGGTTCGGCCATCTAACATAAAAGTCTGATTGTTTTGAAAATGAAATGTTGACATCAAAATATGAACACTCCTTTCTTCCTTACATTACACCTCTAGTACTAAAATGAAAAAATAGAAAATACAATAAAATAAAGATATAGTACGAGTTTCCATGTCGAATTTTGGGAGATTGAAACCGGACAAGTAGTGGGGAAGTGGAAGTGGAAGTGAAGGAAAAAAAATGGCATTTTTCACTTTCTTGAGTTTACTCATCATCATCATCGTCATCTTGTAATCTCTGACTTCACGTGCCAATCATCGAATTATCATGTGACCCATTTCTCCTCTCTTTCTTTCTTTCTTTCTCTCTGTAGACTGTAGATTGTAAAAGTAGTACTAGTAGTAGGGAGTAATCAATCGTCATTCTATTCCATTCCCATTCCCATTCACACACGACGGAGTGGACGGACGGACGGACGGGCGGGCTCAACAAGCAAACCAACCAACCAACCAACGCGCAACTCTCTCCTTCTTCCTCTACTCTACTGTTTCATCAACCCTTTTCAGCTACTTCACAACTCACTCACTCTACAGGTGTGTTTGTGTGTGTGGATGTGAGCAAACTCAAAATGGGCTGTTTCCAGTCCAAAACTGCCAATGTCCACTCTCCTGACCAACACCCCGACCCCAAACCAGATCTCGGTACTTTCTTGCCCTTCTTCTCTTTCTTTCTTTTTAACCTCATTCTTCATTTTGCCACTCAAATTCCGTCTATTGCAATTACAACTCTAGTTTCTACACCGCTAGTATCTAATTGCCTACTTTCTCCACTTCTTAACTCATATTTGGAAGCAATCTATATATTTTTCTTCAAGCTTAGATTGTTTGGGTTAGTCTTCAATTGGGTTACTATACAAGTAATAAATGTCTCTACTTACTTACCATTCTCAATTATTAGGTTAGGTTACTAGAAATTTATCACCTTCTATGTAGGGGGGAATGTCAAATAGTCAATCTAGATATTCTGGAACTAAAGCTACAATTTTGGGGCTCTGTCTGAGATAGGTAATGAGACCTGCTCTTGAAGCATATATTGTTTTTAGGTTCGTCTAGAGTTCCGTTTCTTTTAACGGGATAAATGTCGAATAGGCAAAACTACCCCTCTATGTTCCCAAGCAGATTCCTTTGCTGCTTTCCCATAAAAAAGATGCCAATTTTCTGTATCAAGTGATCTTTATTTGCGTATTTTCTTTAAACAAGATTATCTGGTTATGTTCTGATAAAATTTTGTTGCAAGATTCTTCTGCATTTTCTCGAATGCTAGCATGCAATTGTGTTGAGCTGGTAATCTATCATGTTTGAATATCCATTCTAAATGTGTTAAATTTCTGCGTATGATAATCGAATGCTGATGCAGCAAGTGGGGACCAAGTAGATACAGAACAAGTGCCTGCATTCAAGGAATTTGCACTTGCAGAACTTCGTACCGCTACCAATGGTTTTAGCGGTGAACTTATTGTTTCAGAGAGTGGAGAGAAAGCTCCTAATGTAGTCTATAGAGGTAAACTCCGAAGTAACCGGATTGTTGCCATTAAGCGCTTCTCAAAGCAGTCATGGCCTGATCCCCAGCAATTTGTGGTGAGTTATCTTTCTATATGTTGATTCATTTCTCTCTGTATCCGTCAATTCTTAATACTTGCTTAGTGACCTAAGAAAGGTGTCCTATAAACAATAAAAAACAGTGACCTGCAAGTGACAGAATGCCAGGATAATTTCTAAAAAGTAGTTTACTGTTTAGCCTGTCAATATCATATTACTGGGTTTGTGTTCACTTTGTTAAAATCGTTTATTGGGGCTTCACATTCCTCTTGGTCAAACTTGTTTGCAGGCAGAGGCTGCCGGAGTTGGTAAGCTTAGACATAAAAGATTGGCAAACCTAATTGGATGCTGTGCTGAAGGAGATGAGCGTCTATTAGTAGCTGAGTACATGCAAAATGATACATTGTCGAAGCATCTATTTCACTGGGATAAACAGCCGCTGCCATGGGAAATGCGCGTAAGAGTTGCATACCATGTGGCTCAAGCACTTGATCACTGCAATACTGAAAACCGGAAGATCTATCATGACTTGAATGCTTACCGTATTCTTTTTGATGAGGTACACTCTTAAATGCGAGCCCTGTGCAAATTCTTAGTAGCCTATCTAAAATTAGTGCTGTCAAAAAAATGTTCTGTATTGGGTTTTGTTGGGCGGAGAATGGGTTGGGTTAGAAAATGGTTTGCTAATTTATCATCCGCTTATGAAATGGGTTTTCTAGAATGGGTTGATTATGGTTATGGTTGGATATGGGTTAACCAGATTTGAGATGATGAGCTAAGTACATATTGTATCTAGTCAGGAAAGTCTCACGCGGCTTCATTTACCTCGGGGCTCGGGCAACATACTTTCCTTCATTCTTTTCTTTCCTTTTTATTATTAGTACTGGTATTAATCTAGTTTAGTTATACCACGTGACGTAAACACTAGTTTAATTTTTGTTCCATTTTAGTACTACGTCCGGAGTACTACAATGTATGTAGATTGAAGAATATTGCTTTTTTGTTAACTCAGTGAAATACTTCACAAAACTTGAGTAAAATATTTAGCACATCGGAATTCAGAAGTATAAAGCACGTATATGTCATGTCATAAAATTATAATTCAAAATGAAGCAAGTTTCTAAATTAGACGTGTGCCAATATTTGAGTATAAAGTTTAAAATCACTTTCACTATTTCAATCAAGTTTGTACATATTTCAATTTCGTCTGTCTGCGACTTTCAATCAATCTATGCGAAAAGAAATGTTTTTATTCCGTCCAGTCAAAAGCTACTCATTAACTTTTGTTGACTTTTTTGGTCATAATTTATTCCCAAATCAGAAGCATCTAAGAAAAAAATTAGAAAATTATATTGAAATTTTATAAATATTTAACTATTTTAATATAATTTTTCTAATTTTTTAACAATATAATTTAGGTGTACTTTGTGATCGAAAAACGGCCGACAAAACGAAATGGGAAACATTTGATCTGATGGAGGGAGTATAGATTGGGACAGACTGAATACCATGAAACTTATGCGAACCAAAATCGAACAATTTTATTGTAATGCATAAAAGTCATGAAATTAAAATAGTTCCTATTTATACGCGGGATGGAATATAATAATATTCAGTAATTAACTTTAAAAAAATTATTATTCAGCCTCTCAAATACCCTAAGGTCAGCGAAAGTATGGAAAGTTAACCATGCAGCCTCACATTACTGGACCTGACTACTTGAAAAGAAACGGAAATTACATGGGGTATATGTCATGTATGTTATAATTTGGTTTTATTGGTTAACCATGGGTTAACCAGTTTGACACCATTTATCAATGGGTCAAGCCCATTTCATCCAATTTTTTGTTGGGTGGAATGAAGTGAGGTTGGAAATGGGTTGGGTGTGGGTGAACCCAAATATTTGGATGTTAATTGACAGCCATACTGAAAACATAGCTATGCTTGTTCTCTAGAGTGCAAATGGTTGATGGAATATGGCTATTGCTGTATAAGTCTGTATGCTTAAGGCTATTTCTGCTTTTGACTGATATGCGTCCATTAGCTTATAGGTTTTCACAAGTAATGTTTCCTTCTTGCTATAAAGTTTATCGGCTTTGGTGTCCTCAGTGTTTAACTTTTGACAGATCAACTTGCATGACTACATTTGTATTCGTTTAATGAATGTAATCTAACAAGTAATTAGTTCTTACTCTTAGAAACCTAGCTTATCTGAGGAATACAGAACCAACATAAGCAGCAAATCAGGATGTATGCATCTTATGCATTCATTTCCTTAAAAATACTCTTAAATGCATCATGACCGAGTTACTAATCATAAAATCATTACTATGTGTCGCAGTTTCGGTGTTGTTACAACAACACTATTTGTTACCATATTAATTGCACTTCTGGTGCTTCCTTGTACAGGAGGGCGATCCCAGGTTATCTACCTTTGGGTTGATGAAAAATAGTAGAGACGGGAAGAGTTATAGCACCAATTTGGCTTACACCCCTCCCGAATTTTTGCGCACAGGTATATTCATGACCCTGCAGTTGTATGCTGCCGGTTTGTCATGTTAGAAGTTTCTCTAAACTTCAATAGTGAGCTTATGTTCAGTTTGTTTTGCCTTTCATTTTACATCTCAGGCAGAGTTATCCCAGAAAGTGTGGTGTACAGTTACGGAACTGTTCTTCTTGACCTCTTGAGCGGGAAACATATTCCACCTAGCCATGTATGTGTTTCCTATCACATATCCGATGTGTCACTTTTGTTTGTTGGAATTCATTACATATAACATTTTGAGCCTTCGGATGCACTTCAAGTTGGCAAGAAGTTCTAAGTTCTATTATTAGTAACAACCTTCCCCTAAAATTTACTGAATATTTCTCGGGGTTTTCCCTGAGATATTTGTGTGCATGATTGCAGAAATGTGTATCCGTAATCATGTCGTTATTCGTAAAAGTTAACCAATGGAAATGACTGTGCAGAATAATTCTAAAGTGAAATCTAAGGGTTAATTTGCTTACTTTCAGTACGGGCTAGGAAGTAATGAATTCTCTATTTATTAATTTTAGTAGTTGCACTGGGTTGCACATGATTATGTGTGGCTGATTGGCAAGTGTTAGTTCAACCATCACTGCATACTTGTTGGGAAATAGAAGTGTTGTCATCAGTTGACTGCAAAAAAAGTTCCATAATGAACTTGTACCAAACTCTATATATGCAACAGATGTCTGCAAGTTGTCAGGAGAAAATATGCTTGCATATGCAATACAAACTTTCAATGTACTTTTTAATCCGGACGTAAAAATGTCTTTTTACAATTTTAGGCTCTCGTTTGTCCTTTTTGAGTGTTGTCTTTTCACGGACTGTTAAAGGAAAATTTTGTTACACCTTTGATTTGTAATGATCATTCACCAGTGTAACAATTTTGTCTATATCGGGAAGAATACTTCTTGTGATGATGTTAAAAGCAGAACAGGAAAAACAAGTCATATACAGATTGGTAACAATGCATAGTCAGACGGTAGTTGATTCTGAATTTTCTTAACCTGAGATTCTTTAGTCTTTACTATGTCTTCTGCCTCATATCTTTATATGCAATGGTTGAATTTGTTGCTTGATATTTCTGTATATTTCCTCCAGGCTCTGGATTTAATAAGAGGGAAGAATGTTTTAATGTTAATGGACTCCTCTTTGGAAGGCCAATATGCTAATGAAGATGCTACAGCGTTAGTTGAACTTGCCTCAAAGTGCCTACAGTATGAAGCCAGAGATAGGCCAGACATCAAATTTCTTCTCACTTCGGTCACACCGCTCCAAAAGCAGAAGGAGGTGATGTTTTGATTATCTGTAGTCATGGTTTCCAGAAGTTAGTTTTGCATACTGATTACTAAACATAATAGCATTTACGTTGTAGGCTGCATCTCTTGTGTTGATGGGTCTGACAAAAACTCCTGTTGTCCTGCCCACCATGCTTTCTCCTCTGGGAAAGGCTTGTGCTAGAATGGATCTCACAGCTGTACATGAAATTTTGCTTAAAACTGGATATAGAGATGAAGAGGGTGCAGAAAATGAGGTGATTTGATATTTTGATTTTCTGCTTAACTTTTGACTTCTACAGTTTTACAGATTACAAGTCATGTTTCTTATAATTTGTTTACTTCGATAAATTGACTTGAAAACATTACATGAAATTACATCTGATGTCATTGGTGAAGCTCTCGTTCCAAGAATGGACACAACAAGTTCAAGATATGCTAAATACGAAGAAATCTGGAGATATTTCATTCAGGGACAAGGATTTCAAGAATGCAATAGAGTCTTACTCCAAGGTACGTGCGTCCCTACATATGGTTTCATGTATTCGAATTCCCAAGTGTCATCATTTATTACTTATTAGGCACAGCAGCATTTCTTTTTCCTTTTCCCCTTCAATCATAATGCCAAGTTTGAGATTGTCATCATTCATGCATGTCAGCATGTGTAAGGCGAATAAATAAAGCTGTATTCACTCCGTCCCGGAAGGATAAGCACATCAGCTCTTTTTTCCGTCGGAGAATATAAGTGCATTTCATCATTTCTCAATAAATTCTTGTTTATTGGACATATGCACGATTTTCCTAACTATTTTAAATACTTACCAAGCTCAATTAGTTGCTTATATAAGAATTGAAAATAAAACATAAAGTTCTGGTACATGTACTCATAAAAAGGTAACCAAGTACTTGTATAACTTTCTTAATACGTATGAAAAGAGGTACTGACATCTTTTCGGATTTAGTACTTAATGTTGAGATTTGAGAAGTTATGAAGATGAACTGAGTCTTGTGGAAAAACCTGTAGAAAATTTATTGTCGAAAATATTACACCTAATGTTTTAACTAGAAAATATTACACCATTCACTTTTCAAGTTTGTAGACGCTTGCCAAACTGCTGATGGAAAATATATGTTTTTCCCTAGTCATGGTTTGAATATGTTCGAGTTACTTGTACTAAGTTTAGACACCAATGTTCTACAAATAGTTTCAGATTTGCTTAGTTATATGTTGGAAATGTTTCTTTCTCACACCCAAGAGGACTAAATGTTGTCGTTAATTGTCTAAATAATCCTTGATTTTGATTATGAAGCTGGTCTTGATGATGTCTGTTCCATCTGGCACGGTATTTGTGAGACGGGCCCTCTCATATCTAATGATAGGCCAACCTGAATTAGCATTGCGAGACGCCATGCAAGCCCAGGTTTGCTTACCAGAGTGGCCCACTGCCTTCTATATGCAGGCTCTGGCCCTGTCCAAACTTGGAATGGAGACTGATGCTCAAGACATGCTGAATGATGGAGCTTCATTCGAAGCAAAGAAGCAAAACAGTTGGCGCAACTAAGTTGCTCTATAATACGGTTCTAGAACAGATTCGGGTTGTCATGTAGATGTACTGCTAGTGTGCTAAGACAGGCTGGTGAATATTGAATTGTACCAGTTGCAAAACTCGGGAGGTGAGGTTATTTATGGTCGGAATACACAGAAATGTATATCACTTGCTAGGCTTTTTTGATTTGGTTCTTGCGTTCAAATGTGCTTCAACTTGTATAAAATCTGTGAGCTTATTAACAGTATCTAAGCTGGGGGTGTGTTTTCTATAATTTCAACATGTATTGAGATTTGAGGGGCTCTTTTTAATGGGAAAGTCGGAGATCATCTACCGAATATATAAAGAAAGATACACAAACATTTGTGGTTATTACCGAGCGGTAAGCATGTATGGAGTAGTTCATGAGAGGGTGGGGCCCGTGGGGGCTTGAACTCCACCGGAGAGCAAACGGGAATTAATTAACTCGCATTATGCTCTCCGGTTGGGGAAAAATCACACATGAGAGGTTTGGACTTGAATAATTTCGCGATTGGCTTGGAATGGATTAGTGCACGGTGTTGGGCTTGTCTAGAAAAACAGGCCACTTCTCTGATAAGACAGGTAAAATGCTGGCCAAGCAGCTTCGGATTCATGAAAACTTAATTGTCAACAGTTTTGTGTCCGCTTGAAACATCTGTAGAAACAATTCGGTCACGCTAGCCTAGATGTTTGAACAATAAACGGATACAACGCGAATCACTTTTAGACAACTTATTTTGAGAATCGGTTATTAGAAAACTCTTTGGATGACCTCTAAGCATCGAAGGTTGGTATGTATTCAATTCGAGAAGTTCTTGTGCTATTACTTTGCAGGAGAACAATCCCTTCTCGGATATTTTCAAACTAGTTTCCTGTTAATGCATTTTATGAGAGTTCACCCTGAATAAGTTCATTTATTTTGACGGAATAAGGTACTTGGTGTATACGTAATGAATATTGGACAACAATATTTATTTTCAGTATCTTGTTTCGATATACTTAAGTGTAATAACGTATGTAAGTAGACTAGTGCGATTTTGTCTGATGAGAGGAAAGAGTAGTTAATTTGTATGATTAGGTGCCGAATTTCTTCTGAAGGTTGATCCATCTATGCATTGCACGTCTCTTTTTGTTGTCACGTTTTATATCAATTATACATTCTACAACTAGTGTCTATTTCATCAAAAGTCAATTAACATTGAAAAAGGCAAAACAAAACAAAACAAAAGTGTCTTTAGTGCGTTTCAAGATATACCAATGTTCTACATTTTCATCTCCAAGTGTATTTTTATTTTTTTTACATTTTATTACAAATTTACAGTAATAAAGAAAAATGATTGTCTATGAAAAGATCCACTGAATATGTCACAATATCTCATATTTAATTGGATGAGTTACATATAAAAAACACTAAAGAAAAAAGCATACGCATAGAGTTAGCAAAATGTTTTAATTTGAGAATTGATTTGTGGCACCAGTGACTAGAGTATAGAGATAAGGAAAAAGACGAGCATAATTTGTTTGGTCTAATAATGATTTTGTCCGATAAACAGTGAGTTTTAAAGTCGATCAGAATCTGTACGTGAATAGCTCGATGATCGAGACTCATGACATCAAACACTACTCATGGTGTATAATCATTTCATTAAATTTCCACATATATATTATTACTCACTTTAGTTTCTAATTCTTTCAACCATATATTATTTTATAGAATGTCCGCACACGCTACGCGTGTTATTGCGACATTTTTTTATGAAATTTTATATTTTTATTTTATATTCTTTTTCTTAAAACTAAATTTTATTTATAATCTAATAAATTAATTTTTTGTGGGAATCATTGATATAAAGAGAAATTGATTCCAGAAACAAAATCGCGGGGAAAGAGAGTTTGA
>JAYMSL010003331.1:0-12610 GCA_036897195.1 Plantago coronopus | reverse complement strand
ATGGGCAAAAGTAAAGTTTTTAAAAGTTTAGGATTAAGTTGCAATTTCTTAAATCAAAAAACTAAAAATTCCGGCGACTTATGTAATCTCCGGTGGGAAATTTGGCCGGAGTATATGAATTGGGCGGGATCAATGTTTATTAGTACCAAAATTGTACATAGGCACTTTAAAGTATCAAAATCGTAAGTGTCTCCCTCTAGAGTACCTTTTTTGGATTTTCCCCTGTAAACTCAGGTTTAAAATAAGATATGGACGACTTATAAACTATACAATTGCTTTATGCCCACTTTTCATATAGTGTAGTATAAGTATTGTTTATTTTCACTAATTTGTCAGCTGACAATAGATTATATATGTGCAATCAGATTTTGCAATTAAGTCAGCTAATCACAAGCATATAAAAACCTGTTTAATTAGGCGACTTCGACCATTTCAATTTTCAAGTCATTAATATTTTTCACAATTGAATTTTCTTCAAAATATAAAAAAGTATCTGTGTTTCGTTTCAGTGCTTGTTTTAGTGTATGAATGTTTCCACTAGCGTATCAGTGCTTCGATTATTATTATTATTACTTTTTTTTCTATTCTCCTTAATTTTAGTTTCTCCGAGAATATAAAACTAGCACAAATTAAACACGCCATTGAAAAATTCGGTAAAAGAAGAGATGATTTATAGGAATGACTAATTAATGGCAGGTAATGGGGACAAGAAATGACAGAAGAATCCTCCTAATGTTTCTAATTCTCTCTAATAATCTTCAATCTACTCATTAATTTGAAGTTTTGAACCCCAATATCGATTAGTGACTCCAATATAATTTGTCTTTGTAGTATCACTGTCCATTCACCTCGACTATGATTTATTTAACGTCCAAACATCTTATCAAATTATTGTATTAATTCATCTGGATTTATAAAAGTAGTCAAGTAATAAAGATTCAAGAATAGTATTGAGAGAGGTCGGGGTTTAAATCCGACTGAGTTTGTATGAATTCACTTATGAATTCCGAAAGATTGATCGATATATACTTGTCCTTTTGGTTTAATACATGCCTTGTGGTGTTTTCATGACTAGACTCGGCCTTAGTGACTTTGTCCTGTCTTTAGGAAGGAATGAAAAATACTTCTTTGGCGTTAGAGATAAAACAACTGTTAAGGATCACGACTGAGATATTTTATCTGTCCTGAGATATAATGTTCGAGTTAAGACGAGAGTAAATCGTAAACTGTAACAATCGAATGTCACATTTTGCCGGATGAATTTTTTTTCTTGAAATGACATTACTCGACTCCGATCTATTAATTCAATTGTGAACTTCCGACCTATTAATTCAATTGAACTTCGCTTCGTTGTCATAAGTTCGCGGGATGCTACTTTGTAAGAACTAATAAAAGATCACGGGTCAAAACATGGCCAATTCAATTAGCCGCGTTATGGTTGATAATTAATTCTGGGCTGTTTGTCATAAAAGCAAGGAAGATTCTCAAAAAGATAAAAAGCATGGATTATGCAGGGCTGCATTTTCTTGAATTTTCTTTTTCTTTTTCAATTTTCATACACAAATATTTTCTTCTGGTCACCAAGTTGTATACAGACACTGGGATAAGCACAAAGACTGCCCCCAGAAACTTCTAATATAAATGCAGATAATTAAAGCAACAAGTATTTCTTTTCTCCATTTTTAGCTGATAAAATCAACGAGTTTTCAACCATTCAAATTTCCATATGTGAACATGTTCATCTGCGTTCCTATATAGTTTTATTGTTTTACTACTCCAAGAAGTCTCCAATCCAAAATAGTAGTAAAATTTCTTGAAAAGGGGTAGGTTTATAATCTTGGCCTGTTCATCTTTTAGGCCATGTTTTTCAACGTTTCTCAACCTAATCTTGTTTGAAATCAGGCACCTTAAATTCCATTTATAAGCTCCATTTTCAACTATACAGCTTCTCTTCAAGCCTGTTTGCATTCCATGATCAAACCATGCATCTGAAAAGCTTCTGTTTCATCTTACCTGAAGAGTCTGATGACTCCAAAAGTGTTGATCATGACAAGGTTCGGAAAGTGTTGCCTAGCAGGAACTGCGGTTCTCAGGCGTTGAGTCTCCTTCGTGACTCGTTGAGCCGGTTCTTGGACTCGAAATGTGTGACCTTCTGTCGCGAGGAAGTGTCGTCGAAGGAGCAGTTTTCCGGCAAGTTCTATGATACGGAAGGTGTGCAGGTCGAAGAAAAGGTCGGGGGCGAGAATCCGAGGATTTTCGGATACTCTGAGCTTTACATAGGCTCGAATGGGTTCAGTGAGAAGGAGTTGCTGGGGAGTGGGGGGTTTGGGAGAGTTTACCGTGCGGTTTTGCCTAGCGATAGAACTACGGTTGCTGTCAAGTGCTTGGCTGAGAGAGGCGATCGGTTTGAGAAGACGTTTATGGCGGAGCTGGTGGCTGTGGCGCATCTTCGCCATCGCAATCTGGTGAGGCTCAGGGGATGGTGTATGCATGATGAGGAGTTACTTCTTGTTTATGACTACATGCCGAACCGGAGTCTTGACAAGGTGCTCTTCAGAAGGGTGGACAAATCGAATCTGGAAACGCTTAGTTGGGAACGGAGGAAGAAGATAGTGAGGGGCTTGGCAACTGCTCTAAACTATCTGCACGAGCAGCTTGAGACGCAGATCATCCATCGAGACGTGAAGACGAGCAACGTCATGCTTGATTCCCATTTCAACGCTCGGTTAGGGGACTTCGGCTTGGCCAGGTGGTTGGAACATGATCTGAGTTATAGCGGAAAGACACCACCTGTTTTGAAGGACACACAGTTTCGACTAATGGAAACTACAAAGATGGGAGGAACTATAGGGTACTTGCCCCCGGAGAGCTTCCAGAAGAGGGGCAGAGCAACCACGAAATCTGATGTGTTCAGCTTCGGCATAGTTCTGTTGGAGATAGTTTCAGGTAGGCGTGCGGTGGACCTGACGTATCCTGATGATCAGATCATTCTGCTTGATTGGATTCGGAGGCTGTCTGATGAAAGAATGCTGCTACACGCAGCAGATAGCCGGTTCAAAGACGGATCCTACATGCATAGTGAGATGGAACTGTTGATTCATCTTGGGCTAATGTGCACGCTTCATGAACCCCATTCCCGTCCGACTATGAAATGGATCCTGGAAGCTCTTTCGGGTACTTTATACGGAAGGTTACCTGAACTTCCGTCTTTCCGCTCACACCCGAGGTACATCTCCATCTCTTCCTCCTCTAGCAATAGCAGCACAAGCAACACAATGGTCATGAAGATATCTAGCACAATCAGCCTAAGTTCGACTACATCGAACTTCCTCTCGGCTAATGGCGACACCATCTATGTTTCAGCTGAGTCTGAGACGAGCAGCAGTACTTTTGTGGTGAGCAATAGATATGATGAACAAAGAAACTTCCCAGTGGTAGAAACCCCCAGAGCTATAACCTATCAGGAGATAATTGATGCCACAGACAATTTCTCTGAATCGCGAAGGTTAGCAGAAATCGACTTTGGTACCGCGTACCACGGCTTCCTTGAGAACCGGCACGTGCTAGTGAAAAGACTAGGCATGAAGACTTGCCCTGCATTGCGGATGCGATTCACCAACGAGTTCCAGAACCTGGGGAGGTTGCGCCACAGGAATCTGATACATCTCCGAGGATGGTGCACTGAGCAAGGGGAGATGCTTGTAGTATACGATTACTCTGCGAATCGCCTTCTAAGTCACATTCTCTTTCATTCAGACGGCAGAAACAAAGATGCTTTCTTGGATTGGGATCAGCGTTACAGCATAATTAAGTCACTCGCTTCCGCTGTTTGTTATCTACACGAAGAGTGGGATGAGCAGGTGATTCACAGAAACATCACATCCTCGGCGATTATTCTAGATTCAGACTTGAACCCGAGGCTTGGTTCGTTTGCTCTAGCAGAGTTCCTGATAAGAAATGAGAACGGCCATCATGTAGTCATCGACAAGAGAGATTCTGTTCGAGGAATTTTCGGTTACATGTCACCTGAGTACATGGACTGTGGTGAAGCAACTACGATGGCTGACGTTTACTCCTTCGGGGTAGTGTTGCTTGAGGTCATCTGTGGACAAATGGCTGTTGACTTCCGACAGCGCGATGTGCTTTTAATCAAAAGAGTGCATGATTTCTTGGCTCAGAAAAGGCCTTACACAGAACTGATCGACTGGAGATTGGACGGACGGTACAATGAAGCGGAACTGCAGAGGCTAGTTCAACTAGGAACCGCATGTACCCGTCCAGATCCAGAGATGAGACCTAGCATGAGGCAGATAGTGAGCATACTGGATGGCCACGATAATTGGCTCGTACAAAGCTGTGGAAAGAAAGAGAGAACAGAGGAATGGAGACGGAGAAATGCATCTTCATTGTCTCTTGTTAGAAGAATTCAAGCTCTAGGAATACAGTGATGTGCCCTGATGCTTAGGGCTATTGTTTACATTAGTTTGATATGTTTGTTCAATCTTTGTAACTGAAGTGATTTTTCTGGTGTAAATGAGTTTGAAAGACCATAAACAGATTGAAGAACACAGGTAAAACACAACATAGACACCAAACTTTAATGTTTCACTTTTCTGACAAAAACAATGAGGCTTATTTTGAGAAAAAATTGCTTCTATTTTTGGTAAAGCTTGGCCATTAATGGTCCACAAGGCCATAGCTGGCAAATTGATTCTGCACACATGGGAAAAAGATTTTATACCTGCAACAGCAAACATGGCAATGATTGAAGAAATCATGTCCAGATGATTATGATACAAGGGAATCATCAAAATAAACTGCTCCTTATTATTATCTGCTTTAAGAATGTACAAACCACCCAACACCAATATGAACATACTAACATAACCAAAGAGCACGAAAAACACGGTATAGAGAGAAAAAAGAAAGAAAGAAACTAGCATTGAAAAGTAAAGACCTAGCGTCTCATCCCATATTTGAAGCCATCCATTCGACTGGTCGCACAATGTTGTCAAAAGGCATCTGGTCCATTTGTCGAGTCCTTTTCTTCAGCAAGGTAGGCTGAGAACTGTTGGCCATAGTAGATACTAGGCTTCCGTTTGGCATGAGGCCGCTATTGATAGAGCATTCGCCTAGTTGACTGATAGCATGCAACACACTTTTCTCATTCAAGGATGCTTCATAACCGTCATTAGTGGCCTTGATTGCTAGTTCGGATAGTTCAGGTCCGGCTTCTGGTCCTGAAGAGACCACAACTTGATTGTTGAGTGCTTTGCAGGCTTTTTCTAGGATCAACTCTAAGTATTTGTCTTGTGCTTCAACTCGGAACTGGACACGTTGCTGAACCTGGAAAAGGTGAAATCAAGTGGTGCTTAGTTCACGGATGCAAACAATGTAGTGAGTATTTGCAACCAAGTTATGATGAAACATTTTCTCGTTCTTTTCATTTTGGGGTTAGCAAAGCAATAGCAGCCTAATTTGGGCATTATGGTAAGGGCTTATTATCCAGAGTTGTTCCTCTACAAATTTACAAATATCACTTAAAAACACCCATTTTAACTTTCTTGTATTTCTCAGCAGAATTTAATAGGTAAAGTCGTGAACTTTCATGTTCTAATAATAATTTCACAAGGAACTTGTAAACAATCACTGGAGTTGACAACTGATGAACTTGGAAAAAGAAACAGAAGCACGTGAAACACATAAGCATGATTGTACATAGCTAAAAGGAACGCAATAAACACATTAACCCACTTCTACAAAAAGATGCATGCCATAGACATAGAATAAACTAAACCCAACGGATATCACCAAACCTCAAGCTGCTCATGCAGTTTTCGCTGAAGATCCATCTGTAAACGCAAAGCCTCAGTAACCTGGTAGCCACTGGTAAAATACAATTAAACAAGAGGATTAATATTCTGAAACTAAATAAATAGAGAGAATTACCATACTTAAACCAAGAAGTTTGTTAGAAGGGCTAACGTACTCATTTATATCTTGTGCCGCCATTCTTGAAGAAGTTGGCGTGGATGAACCTGTATCCAGATTTTCAGTAGGACAAGATGCTGCAACCAAAGGTTGGAGAGAGGAATTGATTAAATCTTTTTATGGGAAGTGCTACCTTGAGCACTCTTAGCCTACAATTAGGACACAGAGAAAGAATAGTATGTATTCCAGTAAATTACCATCTTTTGAGTTCTCAGTGAGCTCCTTCGCTTGCTTCCCCATTCGGTATTTCTGCATATTAAAATATTACACTTCGATGCTGGTTCAAATAGATGACTTCAAGAAAATAATCAGAATAACCAGATTCTGACATACCTGGAGATGTGACTTTAAGTGATACAATGTCAAGCCCTTTACTCCCATAGTTCTCATAATTGTCTTGGGTGTTGCTTCTGAAATGAAATTGACGTGTTAGCTTCAGTCCTACTACAAAATGATCACATAATCTATTTTATCCAGTCTGGTCTAATAGAACTCAACCCAAGACCATCACTTCATTTCAGTTGTTAACCTCCTTAATTATCGCTTATCAATTAAATCAACAACGAGAGGCAATGCTCTCCCTTTATCCAACCAAAATCACAGATAACCACCCATACATTTGAGTTCAGGACAAATATAGGAGAACAATCAACACCAGCTAGCTATTTAATCCTTGAGATATCTATTTTTTTGAGCCAATAATTGCAATTACTTCATTTCTGCATCTGGTTCCTTTCCCTATTCTGCATCAATTCATTCTCCCAGTTCCTTATTGACACCACATAATATTAAATGCCCCAAGGCAACAGGAAACTCCCAAATACATTTATGTGTCCTGCATTACCCCACCAGAATCATCCACGAGTTCTTAAATTCTTCAGAAAACAAATATATGTACTAACTAATAAATCAATAAAATGTAAAAGCAAACTCAACCAAAACACATAAACCTTGACTAAACTGGTACAAATCACTCCATTAAGAACAGCAAACATTATCCAACCCCTGAACATTTTTTCTTGTTGAAGGTAAGAAGTATTGCATGCTGTAACAGTTCCTTTCAAATTGATTGCATTACTTATTTCCCATTACAGCTTCAAAAAAGCCACAAAAAAAAGCTGGAAATAGAGTTGATTATAGAAAGCACCTCCAGAGGTGAGAACCAGCTTATTTTAGCCTTAATCTAGAGGATAGAAGGGATATAAGCCTCCTAAATAAAGCAAGTATCATCATCATCAAATTCTTGTTGAAAGAAATGAGTCCTCACTAGTCCACAACAACCTCTTTCCTTCTTTCCCAAATCTCTAAATTACATAAAAATGCAGTCTTTCTTCCGAAAAGATGACAACTTTACGCCATTCTTGAAGAAACAAATACAATACAACAAATGCAGAGATGGGGATTAAAAGAAAACATACTATCAGGACCACCGAGCTGGGCAACAGCATCAACAAATCGGTCATGGAGCTCGGAGGTCCAGCGGAGGCGGGGCTTGGGATCGGTGGTGAGCATAAGGCACGCATCCCCAGGCAAGTTGGTACCCTCCAACATCCCCTGCTGCAACTGATGTTGATACTCCCCAGTGCTGTAATTATTGTTAGTATGAGTATGAATTTGGAGAGCAGGAGAAGGTGAAGCAGAATACATTATTATTTGGAGTCAAGAAAATCTTCTTGTGCCGGAAAGGAACATTCTTGAAAAAGGTGTGGTGGTACAGGATGAGGAGGTGGAGGAGGAGGAGGACCCGGTTCAAACGGGTCGGGCTGAATTTTTGTGGTTTTGGTGGTTTTGTACTTGGAGTTAAAAAGTGGGGTTTCTCTCTCTGTGTGTGTTTTAATGAGAGAAAGTGGTTTTGTGACTTCGTATGTGAATAAACTTAAACTATTTTTATATTATGTTATAAAAAAGATGAATATATTATTATGGTATATATTATTGTGGTACTACTATTATACAACACACAACAAGGATATGGGAGAATAACACTTTGGTTCATCATCTCTTGTTATATTATCGTGAAACTCCGGAGATCGATGGAGTAGTGTTTGCGGGATCTCCATGTTATGAAAAGAAACATTTGGTTTGGAATGTTTATGTGAGGAAACTCGTCTAGTTAATTTACGTAGAATTATTGTTGCAAAAGGAGCTCAATGGTATGATACTGGAATTTCGCTTTATTTAATAATATGAGATGGTGAGCATATATAGAATTGTCGAAGTAATAGAAAATGGGTAGAGTTGAAAACTACTATAATTCGTAAATCAGTAACGTTATGTTGTAGCTTGTAGTGCATTGTTAAGGCTCTAAGTGCATGGTGTCTCGTACGTCGTAATTAATGATGTACTGCATGCTATCGATATAATCGAAGATTTTTGTAACTTTCGATTCTAATATACTACAATTACTTTTATATTACGTATGGTTCGTGATATTGTTCACATGTGCTAGTTGATATTAGAGTTGAGTGGCTCATCATCTCATTACAATGCTTTTAACAAAATATACATTGATTTAAACCATCGTGATATTGAACTTGCTCTGATACCACATTAGAATTGGATCATCATTCTCTTCAAATACCTTGTTAAGAGAATAACTTTAACCAACCTATATATAACTAGTAAAATGTCACGCTGTTCCCGCGTGATATGCACTTTTATAATTCTAATTTACATTTATATTATAAAAATGCATATCATAATTACTATAAGTATAGTTTTAAATTATTTATTATGTCTTGACTATACTTTCTTAATGAAATTAAAAAATGTAAACCTCACTAAAATAATAAAAAACTATGAAAAATGAAATACCATAAAAATGAGTAGACTTTATATCTTATAATTAGTATGTATATATAATTCCTATTATTAGTATATATATTGTGTTGTTTTGTAAAAAAAGAAAAAGAAGAAGAGAAACGTGGATTGAAGAAGGGAGTGAGATAACTACTTTTTTGGGACTAATAACTGATTTGGAAAATTGGATTAGTATTAGTAGAGATACTGTTACAATTATAATCGTTTGACAAATTTCAAATTAATGATTAATCAAATATTCCACAAGTTTCAATACAGAGAAAATAATCACCCATAGTTGAGATCGAACCCGTGACCTCTTGGATCCGGGGTGTCTCAGCTTGCCACTCGGCTACAAACGCTTTGACATATAAATTGTGGTTTATATATCTACATTTCTTCGATTCCAATTCTACTTCTATGGACGTAAAATAAATGACGCTAACTTCTGGTAGAATTATTAGGATTAGTTTGAATCGAGTTAATTCAAACTAAAGTGTAAATTTCAATTACGTAAATATAAACTGAGTTGATCTAAATTGAATCAAACGAATCTAAACATAATAAACCTCAATTTAAAGTGAACTAAACAAACTCTTAATTACACGAACACTTAGTACCTCAATATTTAATTATATTTTGTCCAGATATTTATTAAACAATTATAATTTTAACAGTATATCTAAAAAAGAAACTTCTTATTTTCCACAGGAACCGAATACGCCTTAGCCACCTCGATACATTTTGTTTCTTTCTAATACTCCCTCCGCTTTTTAAAGAGATTTTTAGATTAAAATTTTTTCGCAAACTTTAACTGCGAAATGCTCTAAAATTATACGATAAATAAATATATTATTGTATCGTATAATTCTAAATTAGTTCACGGTGAAATTTCACGAAAAAATCTAGATAATATACTTTTAAATAAACGGGGTAGTAATACTAAAGGAAGCCTAGTAGTAATAAAGTTAGTTACAAAAAAGTTCACGAGTTTTTTGACTTTTCCTTTACTATTCGATCATCATCATTCACGACGACTGGACAAAATGAAGATAGGTAGAAGTCTTATTAATTAATAATAATAATTAAATAATTAATCACACACAAAAGTTAATTTAAGCCATCGATTAATGGAACGTCAGCCGCCATTCAACAGGTTCATTACATTTCATACATTCCTAGTCCCTTCATAACCACAAAACCCAACCAGTTTCAACACTTCTCTTCTTCTTCCTCCTCCTCCTGATCCATTCAAAAACCTTAACACTATCATATCATAACTCATAACAACAACATTTGATGGACAATTATCCTCCCAATAATCCCATGTTCCATGACTCTTCAACTTCAATGTATCACCCCGATGACGACTCCGATGATCATCACTTGTCTGCTTCACTGCTAAACTTTGAAAGTTACACTCATGCACATGATCATCAAGTCCTGGACCAGAAGCCGGAGTTTATGAACGGACAGGTGGAAATGAACGATCCGAGTAGCTCGTCAAGCGCGGCGATCGGATCGGAGGAGAACGAGGTGAAGGAGGAGAAGGGCAAGGGGGAGAAGAAGGCCAAGAAGCCTAGGTTTGCGTTTCAGACGAGAAGTCAAGTTGATATACTTGATGATGGCTATAGATGGAGGAAGTATGGCCAAAAGGCAGTCAAGAACAACAAATTTCCAAGGTTTGTTTCATTCTTTTTCTTTGCTTTTTTTTTCTTTTTTCTTTTTTATTTGACTAGTTGTAGTAGTAGTAGTGAATAAATACATGTGTTCATATATATCTTCAAATAATCCTTGAGTTTACATAGTTACAATTAACGATTTATTAACAAGAAAGAATCAACTCTTCGTCGTTTCAAAAAAATCTACAAGAAAGATGCAATAATTAACCGAGTCTCAAAACATGATTTGAGATGATATATGCAAGGAAAAAAACGTGTGAAGATTGAAGAGTCTCTATAGTAATAATACAATAAAGTCAAGGTTCCAAAATTTGACCAATAGTAATGAGATGTGTTCTATGAAGTACTACTATCATTGTATGGTACTGTAATGATAGTACTCCTAAACGTTTATCAGTTCAAAATAATGATCAGTTCATGTATGTTTCAAATGAATAACACTAAACACAATATGAAATGAGGAAAAAACGAAAATAATCAAATACGGAAAATGTAACCCAGAACACCTCGTTATATGCTCCTTCTAATTCCGCCCGTGGTTATTTCTTGATGAGATACACCATTACAAGTTTATAGAAAAGTATTCAACTGTTATAAAAAATACCTTTCAAAGATTCTTCTTGTCTGTCAATTAACTTTTTGTTATTTTAGAAAAGTTCCCCTGCGAAACATGCGATCTTTTTTGAAAGCTATGAACTGAATCATGGGCGATAGTTTATATGTTTGTCAGAAAATGAAAATGTGGCATCAGTAAAATAGTGAAGCATGGATCGATGTTTTCTGATGTTTTATATATACCACGAGTTCTTGATTTCCAATATCGTACAACTACAAACAAAAGTACGTTTACGTACGAACAACAAACATCACGGTATGGTGTCGGTGTGCTCGCCGTACCTGATTAGTCGGTCTCATTCAACATTTTTATACATTTTACTCCCTCATGGTGTTGCCATTGATTTTCAGAAGAAAAAAATTAACATACTTTTGCTTAAAAGATATAAATGTGTTTTGATAACAAATTGTAAATGTTTGCTAATTAAGAAAAAAAACAGTCTAGTGTGCTTTAATAGTTGTACGAAAAAAATAAATGGGGTGGAGCCAAATATATTGTGTACGCTCTAAAATAAATTTATATAGCCCCAATAAATTACAAGATCCGCGTAAAATGACCAAATATCTTGGGCAAACTTCTGCACAAGATGGTCTAATTAAAGACGCACCTTTTTTTTTTTTTTGAAACGACAAAATTTTTCATTAATAACAAATTAATAACAAAGGAGCATAAGAAATGATCAAGATCAATTACAAAGTTACCAGACCTAACTGAGACTCAAATACCGAGACCTGAACCTAACAACACCAAATACCGAGACCTGAACCTAACAACACCCGAACCACGATTCGAAACATCGCCCCTAAACCTGAATTCTCCTAAACCAACAACCGAACCACAATTCGAAACATCGCCCCTTAACCTGAATTCTCCTAAAGCAACTATGAACTCCCTGACCTGAACCCAAAAACAACTTAACCAGACCCACAATCTAAACCTGAAGCTGAACACAAATTCATCTAAACCTTCAAATTGCATCTCCTTCACCGAACTGCACTCTCTTGCCTGCACCACACCAATCTACCAAACCGACCTGCACCTCACCAGAACCACCAGCTAAATCGAGAACTCACCACTGCACCTGCACCATTCAACACCGCCTCACCTCACCTGGACCAATCTACACCGCCCACATCTGCACCTCCACCTCCGCCCTTGCACCAACCACCACAGCCATCTCCACAACCCCAACCCCAAGACTATATTCCAAACCAAATCACCACGAGAATGCAGCGATATTACTCCCACCGCCGCACCACATCTTACCACCGCAGCACCACCACCGGACCACATCTCCATCATCACCCTCCACTCACTCCTCCTCCACAAACATCTCCACCACCACCCTCCACTCTCTTCTCCCCCACAAACCCCTCAGCCGCACCACCATTCACCACAGCAACAGCACCACCACCCTCCACTCTCTCCTCCCCACACAACAACCTCAGCCGCACCGCCTACCACCACCGCAACCTCACCACCTGCCAACATCTCCTCTACACCCCTCCACACCATACTCTAC
>JAYMSL010003330.1:0-12611 GCA_036897195.1 Plantago coronopus | reverse complement strand
CGTCATGACCTGCCATTCGCAACCAAATAGTACTTAACTTCCGCAACACAATGTAGACAGTCGCAGACAAAACAAATCGAACAGATTGATGATGCAGTTCCTCAGATTGAGATCCCGAAAAGAAGGAACTATACATGTTGGCACATGGACATAAGTCACATAACAAACTGTTGAAAAAACAAACCAAATCTTGACCTTAAACTACCTAACAAATGCCAGGATCCTGGTCTTTACTATCTGTATCGTTTTGATTGACTATTTACCGCGAAATTTAAAACATAGAAAATACTTGGAGCCTCATGATTTCACAGTACTGAATAAGAAGATGAGAATTGTGTTAAGAGTATGAGTGCTTACTGGGATTAAGGCCAGTTATCAAGGCAGCAGAGTTGAAGTAGCAATCGCCTCCTTCGTTCTTCTTGTTCTGAAAGTAGCTGTTGAATGCATACGAGGCGTGGTCTTTCACAGTGTTGGGCAGGTAGCAGGGCTGGTTCTCTCCAATCGCTGTGCAGTCTGCGCCATTGTGGCACGCCCAATCCATAGCCGCCAGTAGCTGTTCGTCAGGACATTGCTCGTCTGCTATGCAGTAGTCCTCAAACTGTGCATCTAATCATCACCACACACAGTAAAATCAGTCAATTCACAGATAAATAATCTTGATGAGCAATGTATGAGATAATACTGATGCAATAATACGACAGATTTAGCATAAAATCGATAAGAGTACCTGAATTCTGCACAACTGTGAGAAAGAACATAAACGCGACAACAATCTTCATCGACATTTCGCTGCAGTTTTCGTTAAACCTGGAAGGAAAAAGAGGACAGAAAGTGAAATCAGGGAAGCTTGTGTTTGTGTATGAACTTAGTTATATAACAAGTGGAAACAGATAAATATTGTATTTTATCATCAAAAGCAAGATACCAGAAGTATCTCTTTAGGCTTGTTCAGACACCAGATCCAATGATAACGTGATGGATTCAACAAGAGTTAAAATAGCAGACTTATCTGAAAACATATGGATTTCAAGAATAGTATCAGGGAATTTTGGACGTTTCTTACCCATCTTGATCAGGCATATCTCATCCATAAGTGTGAGCTAGCCGTATCTTCTTTATACAGAAAGTTCGTTACGGGAATCAATCAATCAATCAGCAGTTAAGACAAAGAGATTCATACCTTAGGAGAGCTGGAAATCTTTACAGGAGTGAAGAAAAGAAACTGAGATATATAATCTTCCAGATTGTAAAGAATCAAAGACAGCCTTATGTTCTAAGGAACCATAAAGAAGCAAAGAGAAATGCTTTCACACTCTTTTGTCTATACCATGTTTCTTGCTGATAATCAGCACATAGATGACAGAACCGCCCTGATTTCTATACGCGGGTGTCAGGCATCTTATTAGATGTTCGAGGTGTAACAACTGTAACAATCGCTTATATGATATTAATATCAACGAGTATTACTACTCACTAATCAGGTAAAGTATGCAAACATAATGAAGTGCACATTGTTACAAAATTTGTAAAGTGGACTTACCTTTGACCTTAGAATGCACAATTGCACGCGATCTCTAAGATATCCTTCGATCTGAGAGAATTTTTAGTGTTAAACAATTTTTGGAGTTTGAATGAAATGAATTTAGGAAAAGAAATGTTAATATTTATAATTGAAAAAAATTCTGGTAATAGTAATTATTTAAGACTATAAATTATAATACTAGAATATCGTTGACCAAAATTTGAATCTATGATTTATTTTAGCCAAGTTGTAAAATTGAAATGCGGAAAAGAAACGGTACAGAACCAAAAATCCCAAGGGAGTTCACAGATTGTGTGGGCCGGTGTGGGCTCGTGCTGCAACTTTATTGTTGGGCCGAGCCGAAACAGCTTCCTGTGTTGTTGCTGTTTCTGTTTCCTAATTGGGCCGTGGAAAAATGTTGCCCAAGCACGCTCCTTAGCTTAATTGGTAAGTCTAATAAATACAATAATTTATTATTTATATCAGTTAATTAATTTCTATATAATACATAAAAATTCTCCAGAATACTAAATTAAATAATCCAAAATTGTTTAAACATTTGACTCTCCACATTAATTAAATTAAGAAAATGCAAGAAATTTGGTCAATAACACATAATCTTCCTATTTTGAAATGAATTGAAAACTTAATATTAATATTAAAATTTATAATAAGTACATATAAAAGAAATATTAAAATTTACTTTAAATAGGGGCAAAATGTCAACCAAACTAAAATGAATACCTATAATTTATGCATATTTGAAACAGACGAACAATTTCACTTACATCAAAATGCAACGATTAATCAAAATTTGACACAAAAAAGTATTCTCTCCAAATATCTAACAACAAATTAATCCTACACTTCACTCATTTACAAATCATGTGTAGTTTATACGCGTCCAACACACCAACACATGTTGTAATTTGGTTTATCAAGTTTGGTGCGTTCAAACTCTCTTCACTAGTCGTTCGTCGAACAGATTTAAGCCATTTAAAAATACAAACACGCAAAAGAATATTTCTATATTGTACAAGGTTACACTATAATTGCCATTTGATGTATTTTCATAGTATATAATTTATTGTCTTTAGAAAAGTGTTGCAAACTAGCCACTAAGATGATATCAAAACATTTAAAAGTTCAAAATTATTAGGTTCGATATGAAGATATATAGTCAAAAGTGGATCCACTTAAAGAGTGGCATCATATTCTCGAGCCAAACTTATAGTGGATACAATCATTTTCTCCAACTAATTTCAAAATTTCAGTCTTTTCATTCAACACTTTTTAAATGCTCCCAACTCCTTTAAGGCTTTAACCTTCGGATTTTGGACCGTAGCAACTAGCAATAGCATTTTACACATGATACTCCTACGAAGTGAACAAGAAAGTCTATGTCTTCGCAAATTATCCTTAATCAGAGTTATAGAGTTATAAGGGTAATCGAGTGATAAAGATACTTGATTGAATATTGAAGGAGATGTCGGAGATTCGAACTCCGGCAAAAACATAAGATGGTTTAAATTGAAAGAATAAGATTGATATGTGTATATTGTAGTTATAAGCTTCAATTCCAGCATCTATGTGAACAAGTTACACAATTTTTTCTTTTACTGAGTGTATTTTGCGGTTTTTATTTCAGTGGCAACAGTATGACATAGTCAGTAGCAAATTAAACAAGATAGCGATACCTAATGGTTGTAAGCATGCATTCGATTAATATAAGTAGCTTGTCTCCACAGCTTTAAAAGAAAAGTTACACGCATTTATCTTAAAGTTATAGCAAGATTCATTCATGGATGAAGCTCTTAATAATAATTTGCAACAATATATATAAGTTAGACTCCAAATATTACTGTGAACCAAAACTGGATTAAGGATAATTTGTTGTTTTCTGAAATGACAAATTCTAACTAATTATACACTTATACTATCTTAAAGTTGTTTAGAGCAAAGGTTGATCACGAATTGGAGACGAAAAAAAAAAGTTTTTTTAAAAAAAGGAAAAAGAGCAATCCTATGTTGTGAAATTTCAATTAGAGACCAATACAAAAGATGAATCAATTGTCACATTTTGTAATATTTCTAACTATTCTTACTGATTGTTTTTCTTCGTTTGACGCCCTGCTAAAAACGTTACACTGTACGTACTTTCCGAGCCAACGTTGTACTACACTTTCCAAACCCGTTGCTTTCATACATTCTCACAAGGTATGAAATAAATCCGACAATCAAAAAACAGGGGCGAGGCCAGGATTTAACCACATGAGTACAAGATCCCAGCTCTGAAAAAGCTTCATGAATTGCACTATTGCAGAAATATGATCACCAGCACTTCATTCTCCATAGATACATATATTTAGACAAAAGCTAATGCAATATTAATGCATGCATAAACACTTCTCAAAACACCTTCTACAGTATATTAATTAACTAATTACCACTACCACATTTAACTAACCCCGAGATAAAAAAAGCAATCGCGATCCTCTAAGACATTTCAGCAACGACAAAATACACAACGTTTCTTCAAAGATGCAGCGAAGTGTCGATATCAGTCTCACACCGTTGCTGTTCATGCTTCATCATCGAACCGCAACCCATCCCTGTCGACGGCTGATCAGCGAACCATGTTTTTCGAAACGGGGACTGATCAGGGTTCGGTTTCGAATAACTCGCCTGGTTCTTGACCTGTGAGCCTGCTGGCCACAGGGACAGTGTAAGTGTGAGTTCCGGATCAGCTGACACGAACACTAGCTGCGAATTCTGGGAAGTGATTGGGCGTGGGATGGTGTTGTAAGAAGAAGAAGGTGGTGGTGGTTGTTGTGTAATAGGTGGGCTGTAACGGTCGGATTCGGACAGGAACCGGATGAGCTCTTTCTCTTGTCTCATCTCTTTCATCTTCTGCAATTGCCTAAACCTCTCTTGGAGTAAAGCAATGGAGGACATTGTTGTGGTTGTGTTGTGGTGGTTGTATGTTTCTCCTAGCATTTTTGTTGGGGTTTTGTTTGAGTTGTGAAGTGGGAGATAGTGAGTTAACTGATTGGTGTTTGGTGGGTATTTAATTCTCTTTATATATAGAGGGTGTGTGAAATGTGAGAATTAGTTACTAGCTTGTTTGAAATAGAAAGTTTTAGGAAAAAGTACTTTTTTTATTTTCGAAAAACGGGTCATTAAACATCTAGTTTTATGTTTACCATCTTAAGAAAAACTGATACAAACTGATAGAACTTGATACAAACTGTTAAACTGATACAAAACCACCAAAACAAACGGATGCAAAAATGATAAAAACTCATATAAAATCGATACAAACTAATACGAGACTGATCAAAATTGATATCACTGCCGAACCACGAGTTTTAAATATGGGTATTTTGATCCTTAAATTGTATACTTGGTACCGTTTTGTATCAGTATCAGTTTGTATCAGTTTTGCATGAAATTGTATGCGTTTTATAACAGTTTGTATAAGTTTTGTATTAGTTTGTATCAGTTTGTAACAATTTTGCATTAGATTGTATCAGTTTTGTATCCGTTTTATGTTAATTATATCAGTAACTGAATCTTTAAAAACAACGATTTCTCTTAAGATCACCTTGTTTGAAAAGGTGGAAAATAAAGGGGGTGTAATTTTCATTTTGGATGAATCTTGGTTTTTGGGAAAAGGAAAGGGAGAATAATGAAGGGAATGAGAAAAGAACAAGAAGAAAGGGATGAGAGCCCAATCTAAGGCAAAGGGAGTAGCTTTAAGTGTTTGTGGGAGAGAGGCAAAAGTGGGGGAGTAAAGTAGAAAATGGTGTTGGAGAAAACAACAAAAAAGGGACTTAAAACCCTTCATACCACATGGATCGGTGTGTTTGGAGGAATAGTAGGTTTCCTTGATGCTATTTCTTTACTTTGTTGGATTGGATCACCTTTTTCTTTTCAAATACTAAATCATTATAATGTATGTGTGTGGCAACTTTGTGGAGAAAATTATGTGTAACATGTAGCTAGTATGCTTTCTTGAATCATATGGAGGACAATTGTAGGGGAAATCGGAATGAGAAGTTGTAATTCAACGCTCTAATTGAATGTGTTAACATGATATGACGTTTGAATATACTCTGTTAGGAATATGTACGTGAGATAACCTCATATATAATCACATTTTTCAGAGTCTAGTAACTAAATGTGACTATCGTATCCCACAATGTTTGTTAAGGTATTTGAGTTTTTGTAAGGATCGATAATTCACCACTATCATAAATCTGAGACGTATTAAGTAAATGTAATTTTGAAGTGCACATAGTCTCAATATAACATGTGGTAATAGTATGCTTTCTTGAATCATATAAAGGACAGTAGGACACTACCAAGGTTAGGTCACTACAATTGTAGGGAAAATTAGATGGTCTCTAACAATTTAACGTTTAAGAGTTTGTAATTTATCGTTGTAATTGAATGCACGATAATACTATATATCACGATTGAAGGAATATCATTATACATAGAGACTTGCAATGAGCCCAACTAACCTCTATAGTCACATTTTTTGCATCTTGAAACTAAATGACAATACAGTCTCACACTGTAGGTTAAGAACACGATAGACATATTGTATAAGTGTGATTTTAGAATTAGAGGTCACATATTCTCTACGTAATTCTGTAAACATCTAGCATGGTTGTGTCATCGAGTTTAACAACACATCAAACTCTTGGGAGTAAGCTCAAGATATAGAAGACATTTTTCAAGATCCACAATCTCACATAGCATGTAAATCGATAGAATTCCACCGAGTAATACATTTGAATATACGTTTATCAGACCCCCGAAAACTTTTATGCTACTCTTCTTCCACCTTATACACGAACAACTATTCACGTCCGGAGTGGGTCCCACAGAGGAATCATGTGAGCACACACATTATATGCTTCTAGCCAGAGGCAAAATCTACCAAGCTACAACCTACATGCAACTATTGGGATCTGGCCTAACTAAATAACACTATTAAACGATTCCATTTTGATATACACATTCATTCGTACACATTTTAACAGCATTCTCTTTTTTCCTTGCAGTAATGATTCTGCAGCACCCATAATTCTACCATATTGTATACAATTTCGTCTCTGTTTTTCCATGACACAAAGCTACCTGAAATTGTACTAATTTATACAAAAATCTGTCTAAAGTGCAGACTGCAAGTATTAAAAAAAAATTAAAAAAAGAAATCTCATGGGTATTCGCATCTACGTAGTACAGTGCTATTGGCTTTACAAGAATTGGAGTGGATTCGGCACTAAACTTAAATAATTTATTTATTTAAGCCTTTGAAAACAATCAAAGCTTTTGTAATTTTGCTTTGATTGTTGTACATTCTGGCCTTGGCAGCTTGTGTGTGGAAGCAAGTAGAAAAGTTAGAGGAAAAGGACAAGTATTAGAAGTGGGAATAATCTTAGGAGGTAGTGATTTTCTGATTGAACTATAATGGTACCATGTCGGATTCTTTTATATACTCACTCCGTCCCATTATTAATGCACATAAGTCATAAGATGGTTCAGTAGTAGAGAAGAAGAGTTGTAATTAACTTGCAAATAAGTTCATGTTCAGTTCATCTTTATTTCAATTGTATTCAGTTCAGGTCCACGTCGTTTAAATTCATACTTGAATTCAGTTTAGTTCAGTTAAGTTCATGTCCAGTTCAAGAGGTTTGTGGTTCGAGACTTTGGAGGCGCATATTTACGTGTAAAATATCGAAATATAGTACAAAGCTGAGGTATGGATTATGGTAGTATACTGATATAGGGAGACGGGTATGACTATGTGATTTGAAGAGTAATAAAAACCTACAAAAGTCAGAACCGGGACAATTTTTACAGGGACGTCCAAAATGGCAAAATGTTGCATTATTAATGGGACGGAGGGAGTACAGGATAATAATAATAAAAAATAGAAAACATTCTTCTCAATTCTATCATCTTGATAATGGGAAAATGAAACAAACATTCTTTAGCTAGTCCCTTTAATTCTTTAAGGCAATTCATGCTTTTGTCTTTGTGTGGTTGGAAGGAAGTGGCATGCAGATATCATAACACCAATGTTGCAGTTGTGATGGTAATCCACTCCCACCACCGGACCAGATAAAGGGAAAAATTCAAACTCTGATTTGAATCGAATTTTGATTCAATTCTACATCTCTAGGACTAGGTGAATAGGTAGCTATCATAATGTAAGGGCGAGACTCTTTACCGAGTTTGGCGAGTTGTTTAGAAAGTGAAATCGTCTTGAGGGTAAGGGCGAGACTCTTTACCGAGTTTGGCGAGTTGTTTAGAAAGTGAAATCGTCTTGAGGGTAAGGGCGAGACTCTTTACCGAGTTAGTGAGTTGTTTAGAGAGTAAAATCGTCTTGAGGGTAAGGGCGAGACTGTTTGCCAAGTTGTTTAGAAGGTGAAAATGGATTTTGACTTAACGTTAGAGCAGAGTGTTGAGGTTTTGACTCGCATCTTTTGAGTAAGGTAATTGAAATGAACTAGATGCGTATATTTTAAGTGCGAATTAAGAGACTTTAAAAGAGTTATAATGAGGAGACCATGTTTCTGGAAATCGGGGATATTGTTGAATGTTGACACGTGGTATAGTTACTCGCGAAACTACTCCATTAAGAGGTCGAGATTTGAGCTCATATTAACAGTAGGTTCAACATGAATGATACTCAATCAGATCATCGACTCGGTCAACTATTCTTGGCTATACATAAATATACTCGAATCCAAGATGCATAATCTACGTAACACCAATATTCTAGAAAAAAAATACTTAACAAACTTTTTAAAAAGTATATACTCAACTATTCAAGTACTCGAAAAGAGAATACTTTACCTAGCCTAAAAGTCTAAATAATTGATATTTCTCACATTTGATGTCATAACACTTACTATATAGTTATATTTTACACTGATATTGTTCTAATAGTGCTCTTTGTACCTGCAAACAACTAAATTAAAAAATATTGAACTAATGAACATTATTATTTTTTTAAGAGGCAAAGCGGGGATCAATAATTGTTCCCAATTTCCCCCCGTGGTGACTCGAACCCCCGACCTAATGATTATGATTAGAGGTGAAGCGTCTTACCAACTGAGCTGTACTTCGTTGTCAACTAATGAACATTATTACATTAGTACTAAGAGCAATGAATTTTGTGTGGGCTATTCCATATGCTTTGTGACAAAATTTGAAAAGAGAAAGCTTAAAGAACTACTCTACGTTGATGGTTTCTACTCTTATTCTTATATCATATACTTATGTGTGTTGATGGAGACACGCACTAAATCTGTTTATACCAAACAAATTATATGCCCTTAATTTATTTTTAGGCTCTTTTTCATTCAATGTGCCAAGTGGTTTTACTCTGTTTTGGATACTGAATTTCTGGTTCGGTTTAATTCAGCTAAGAATTTGAAAATGAACTAAGTGGACTTGAATTTAAGTTAAATGAACACATAGCGTAAGTTAAGTTGTGTTAAAGTTGCTTCTGCGATAGTTAATAGGTTCGTTTGGAGCATGTCATGTACAATGCCACCATGGATCCGCCCATCCTACACAACTTCATTCGAGTAAATGTATCGCTCTTATAAAAACGTTGGATATAATTCCACAAATAAAGTTTCCGACGACACCTAAATCAAGATAAATAGTCCACTCTAGTGTTGTGAGTTCCCCTTCAACCAATAAGTCAGAAAATTCGAATCACTTTAAAAGTAAATGAGAAATCATTATCAATTCTTTATCGCTTCGAAATATATTAGTATAATGTGCGAGTTGGGGGAGCAGATAGGTAGAATTGTAGTATTAGTTAGACAAGGCGTGCATTTGGTATTTGTTTGTTTTCTAAGAGACTTTATTTCGTGAGTGTTGGTTGCGCCATTGTATTTGGATGCAAGTGTGTAGCGCATCCTAAGGGGGTCATTTCTTGTCACCACACTCCTGTCTCTTTTATACCCCCTTCATTTTTCTACGATGCAAATATTCGATATACTTGTTCTAACCGTTTACCATCCAAAAACATGTACGGTTTATTATTATGCGATAGATGTGCGTAATCAGCATTCAGCAAAACACCCTATTACATAAGTGAAGACAACACATGAGCTCCACATATAACGTATTAGAAATGTTATAGTGGTTATACTCGTAGTATCTGAATATTTCGGGTGGATGAGATATATATAATCTAACATAGTAATTATCTGCAAGACTGCAAGTTTATATGTGTGTGTACTTGGGGAGTTATATATACACATGATGAGTCTGTCTGTCTGGTAGTTGTTGGATTTCAATTTGTAGTGCTTATTGGCTACTTTGCCAATTGGCTCACACTTGGCACTGCACACTTGTGCTGCCCTGGAGGGACTTGATAGGGAACCCCTCCCCCTTCCAAAATTAATAGTATGTTTGTAAATCGAAGCTTGGAGTGACAAAGTCGTTTATGTGACTCAAACGAAATTAGTTTCATGTATAAAGCCAACATTTCGTAGACTTAATGTTCGTCATGGAATTCCAACCGCTCGTCGATTTGGATATATACCTTGCCAATTGGCTCACACTTGGCACTGCACACCTGTGCTACTGTGGAGTGTGGAGTGATGACTTGATAAGCAACCCCTCCCCTCCCAAAATTAATTAATAGTATGTTCTAAATCGAAGCTTCGAGTGACAAAGTCGTTTATATATGTGACTCAAACGAAATTAGTTTCACGTATAAAGCCAACATTTTTGTAGACTTAAATGTTCGTCATGGAATTCCAACAGCTCGTCAATTTATGTGTTTCAACGAAAAAAATTCTTTAATTCATTAAGTATATATCAATCATAAAAGATCGGAACATTATTATTTACCGTGAGCAATCCGTCGTATAGTACTCACTATGTAGGTACGACCTCTATATAGTTCTATTTTCCAGATATGCGAATATGAATGCCCTTCTTCGACTTCAAGTGAAAGAACTATGAAGACGAGTTGATCAAAATCACAAATCAGGCATAGAAGACTAATGTGCTAATTTTTCTACAAGCCCAAGGTTCATGTCCGTTTTCACGACTTAATTTTCTTTCGAATTTCGAATAGAACGTTTATTTCTCCAAATGAAACAATATCGAATTTAAAAAACTGGATGATAAATAGTATCCGTATCGAGAATTTAACTTGTTGTCACAAGGTGATTTGTGGCATGGCAAGATAGGTTTGTCTTTGCATATGAAAGAATTATGCGTGTGTATTGTAGCCTGAACACATTCACCTAGTCCTCCATCATCTTCTAATTGACCTATACATATTACATAGTACTTGTTTAATCCTAGATTAAATTTTGTTATCATTAATCACTTTGCGCTAATTATAATCTCCTGCTCTGACACACACATGCATTCTGTGTAATTAGCTAAACTGCTCCTGTCCAAATCATTCAGGAAAACCATGCTAGATCATTCTTGTCCGATGCCATTACAATAAATCAAGAATCTTAACTATGATCCGTTTGGTTAATCACGTGTATGTACACAATTATTCTGCATGGCCTGAACTCTGAAGTTCATGATATCATATACGTTTTGTAAACACTATATGAAAAGAAAGAACAAAAGAACTTTTTAAAATAAAATCAATACCATTTTGGAAAAAATAAGAAAAACCGCAAAAGAAAAAATCATGTAGTAGTAGAGGAAAATAATTGAAAGTCTTTGCAAGCATGAGGTTTGAATTCGAGTCTTAAGAGGCACAGATTTAGTTGTATATTAATATTTACTTTATAGTTTGTAATAGTTTGTCGATTCGAAAAAATTGTAGATGAATAGAAAATAAGCCAAATATCTGGGAAACACATATTTTTCCTATAACATTGAAAAACGCTATTTTTGGTTACCTTCAAAATGTTTTACAATGTGTCTGAGTATTTTATACAACATTCATTTGTACGTAGGAAATGGTTGCATTTCACAAAACTTTGAAAAATAATTGTATGATATATATATATATGTGAAATATTCCCATATAATAGTAGAGATCAATTTGTAAGATCACAGAATATGTAATTTGACCTATATTTAGGGGTTCTTTATTTACAATTCCCTAATTCCTATTTTTATCCTTCTTACTTTTGAGATACTGTTGTGAAAGACGACTTTTTCAGTTTTGCCATATACGTGTGAAAACGTTGTATAAAACATCCAGATGTACGTATAAACACACCTAAACACAGATCTACAAGTAACTTTAAAAAACAGATTTTTCCCACCTCATAAGAAAAACTGCATATCTCAAGAATTCAGCCTTACTTTTCTACCTCCGGATCACAATGAAAACCGACGTGACAAACTTGAATTCTCCAATCTACATCTTTACTTCATCGATCTCATGTACAATAATGTACTGATAAATGATTAATCAAAAGATGATTAGCCAAAGAATTGGATTTTTATAAGTGTATTATATCATTAGCTAGTGCATAATGGTCCCAACAACTCTATGATTTGCTCTTTAATTCGTTCTTGAGTCACAATTAAGCTTAATAATCATGAGAGCAGGCCGAAAGAAAGATTCTTTCACTCACACGCATATGATATGATCCTCTAAGTTTTGTACTAATCCAAGGTGATTATAGGAATCCCACTTGGGTTGAAACCTTAACTTGACATAATTAGGGTTTACTAATGTGCAATTAAGGATTAATTGATTATATATTAGCATGACGTGTGAGTGATTTTAGTTTAGTCGAGAAAGGTGTAATAGTTTGATCACTCGATCATTGCGTGATCTTTGTTTTGTTTGTTTTCAATTTATTTGGTTGAATTCTAAGTTTCTAACCCACTTGATACAATGTGCCTGCAACTTGAAGATTAAGAATGGTTATTAAGTCTCTAAGACTTTAACTAGTTGCACTAAAATACATATCATAAGAGATGATGTTCTAATATTTTAACTAGTTGCATTCAAACACATTTCAAAACAAAATATTGGAATAATTTGTAATTAAGTAATCTTGAACCGAGTTTGTCGTACTTGTACAGTTTAACGTAGTCCACATAATTTGTAAACTAT
>JAYMSL010003329.1:0-12613 GCA_036897195.1 Plantago coronopus | reverse complement strand
TTACCGGTTAGCACAACCTCGTGAAAACCCTGTGTTAGTTAGTCGAATACCATAAGTATTCTGTAGGATATTATAGATCTGGGAAGTGCAACACTTTCACTTACTCTTGCAAATGTCGTGGGATGTTGAGTTTTCCAACAACTTGAAAGCCCATGGATTACATGCATCCAACACAAAGAGCCAAACTCATTCCTTCCTTCAATTTGATTCAACAATACTTCCTCACGTGTTTTCCAGCATATAGTTGATGTCAACGAACTACAATTCGGATAGTAATACGTTTCCATCAATCAATAGATTGGGGTCAGGGGGTTCCGACCCACCGGCCTATTGGTCGAAAGGTTCGAGTCACGGTATGGTAAATGTCGGATAATAATAATGGAAGTAGAGAACTTCAAAGAATTGTTGCAAGTAGAGAATGGGACAAGTAACTTAGAGAAGATGTTATAGCAGAAAAATGTAGACCACATTCTCCAGCAGCAGATAGACCACATCCTTGAACTAAACCATCATCTTATACTTGCATTTATTAAACTTCCAAATCTGCTAATCTTCTTCAACTTCTTGCACTATATATACACTAACTCACTCACACATTCCACAGATTGAACACAACCATTACAACAACATGGAGTTGGCTTTGAACACCATCAATCCTCTCACAGTTTCCATCTCCGTCGGCCTTCTGATCCTCGTTTTCACCTTCCTGTTCCCGAAGAAGCCTGCCAGGACTCCTCCAGGGCCTAAAGGCGTTCCAATTTTCGGAAACCTGCTTCAGCTTGGGGACCTGCCTCATGAGACAATGCACAATTGGCGTAAGGAGTACGGTCCGGTCCTCTGGCTGAAGCTCGGGTCGGTCTACACAATGGTAGTCCAGAGTCCGGCCGTGGCAGCTGAGATGTTCAAGAAACACGACCTGCCGTTTGCTGATCGGAGAGTTCCTGATGTCCTGACGGCTTATGATTTTAATCAGGGAACGCTTGGCATGAACCAGTTCGGGGGACACTGGAGAGTGTTGAGGCGTTTGTGTTCGATGGAGTTCCTTGTGAACAAGCGTATGAACGAGACGAGAACCTGCCTTATCTACAAGCCCTCGTGTTTTCAAGAAGCTAAGAGAGGAACTTGACCGTGTCGTGGGATTAGACCGTCGTGTTGAAGAGAAGGACGTCGAGAACCTGCCTTATCTACAAGCCGTGGTGAAGGAGGCCTTCCGATTGCACCCTGCCTTGCCCCTGCTACTGCCACGAAACACCATGGAGGACGTCGAGTACATGGGCTACACCATCCCTAAGGGAACGCAGGTGCTTGTCAACGCCTGGGGAATCGGTCGTGATGCCGAGAGCTGGAAGGATCCCCTGGAGTTCAACCCTGACAGGTTCACCAACTCCAACATTGAGTACAAGGGGCAACATTTCGAGCTCATTCCGTTTGGTTCGGGTCGTAGGATCTGTGTTGGGTTCCCATTGGCTCACCGCGTAGTCCACATGGCAATCGCGACTTTAGTCCATTCTTTCGACTGGGAGCTCACGCCAGGAATGAAGCCGGAAGACATCGACCGGGAGGAGAGGTTGGGGCTGACATTGAGGAAGAAGAACCCTCTGTATGTCATACCTAAGAAGCGCTTGAATGTTTGAGGCTTCACAAGGGTTAATAAAAAGTAAAAACAATCTCTTGGGGTAATTTTTATTTACAGCTTATGCTTATTGAATTGTCAAAATGTTGGTTAAAGGAAGTGAATTTGAGCTTGTTACTCAAGTTCATAATATCAGGCTAAATTTGTCTTTGTAATATGAATCTCATACTAGTGCTTGAATAAACTTTGTACTTTGTTTCTTAAACTTTGTACTTTGTTTCTTTAATTTGCATTCTGGATTTCTGCTTTATGAATAGACGTTGATTAAGGACAGGGATGATCTAGTTCTGCACAGTTTTCATGTGGTCTACACTCTGCACCCCGGTTCCGCCCTCGATTTGAAGAAAGGAACATCATGTTAACGATATGTGTTTGATTAGTAAAACGAGTTGTTAATGTTACTGGTAGCTTGATATGATGATTTGGTATACGTCAAATCATCTTAGTTTTTGAAAAGTTATATTCTCAAATTAATCACCTTACTTCCATAACAAATTAATTTCTTTTCAGATCAGATGAAAGCAATCAATAAAGTGTCTGATCAGGCCGTGTCAAACACACGTATATATTTAGGTTTTTTATTTATTTTTAAATGCAATGTATGCCGTAGCAACCATTAGATTATTGTTCAAAACACCAGATTAGGTTAATATTGATCTGTCAAAATATTACTTCCCCACAAAAAAATTTCCGTTCAAATTATAACCACCATAGCTTTCAAAAGTTGGTAACGACGGCTGCATTGTCCATGATCGTGATCCACTCATCCAGTCATCCACATGAACACTAATCTACACCCGGGTTTAGGAATAATGGGTAGAGGTTGCGAAAATACTATTTTAAATATTTTCATTAGGAGAAATGTCGAAAACATTCAGTGTTCGTAAGGAAAATTGCAAGTTTGAAAACCTAGGAGAAGGGGGCCGGTAGACATCCCGTCCGGCCAATGTAGTTCTGTCTCCGCCCCTCGTATGTGTATACTTATACGGTTATACCTAGGAATGACATGATTTTATTCAGCGGAGCTGACTTATGAGGTTTAGCTTGATTGAGTACAATAATGAACAGATTAGACTATTAACAGAATCCATAGATGAAATGAGATATGGACATGAAAGCCAGTCTTTCTCAGAGGAAAACATAAAAGCAGCTATGCTAAAATCTACATTTCAAACAAAAGCAGTTAAAAGACTTCTATTCATTTCACTATCCATCTTTAAACAGCCATTAGGAATCTACTATTTCTCAATTATGATCATACCAAAGCTACTCACCAAATGAGCATCTCAGTTCATCGCAGCAACACCACCAGAATTTTCTCTCAACTTGTATGACCAATCATGTTGTAGTACATGTTACCCTTGGGGCAGAAGTAGCCCTCATAGGCCCCGCTGCACGAAGACTCTCGAAAAGGTTTCTCGTTAACGTTCTGGCCGAACCTGAAGAGGTAATTCAGGCCCATCAGTAGCTCTACAATTGCTGCCTCGGTCTGTGTTTGGTTAGCAAAGTGAAGGGTCTGGACAAGAAGCACATTGGATCCGTACACCAATCTCTGGCGTTCGAAGTTTCGCTCAGATTGCCATCTGATCATATTGTGAGCCAATGGAGACAGCCATTCCAGTATTCTTGTGATGGCCATGTTCCATTCGGCTGCAAAAGCAGGATCGTAGACGGATAGAGAGCGATTCTTTGAGAATGTCTTTAGCTTTGATCTCAGACAGCTTCTGATAGTAGCAGGTAACAAGTTGTAGAGATCGTCTCTTGCATCAAGACTGATCAAGTGAGGAGACGAAGCAAGCTTCTCGATTAAAATGATTATATTTGCATAGTGAAGAGCTACCGCAGCATAACCAAGGGTAGACACGGGAGAGTCCAACAAATGACGCTTTGAATTAAAGAAAGATACTTTGGCAGCAGATGGATCATTAGATGCAGGGGGGCAAGGACTGGCAACTTTTAATCCATAACCATAAGTATCTCTACTGGGTGGAGGATTTGACCTGAATGAGCTGCCACAAGCTGGAGTGTAGCTCTCTAGAAAAGGTGATTGGCTTCCTGCAGTCATACATCCTGTGAAGCCGGCAGTAGTGAATCGTCTAGCTTTTAGTTGATGTTGTCTCATAGAACCACTGAATCTCATATTCTTCAATATACTTTTGTTACTATTTCCTAGACCCAAACCTGAAAATGTCCTCTCAACAGGAAGTCTTATCTTAGATGGATGATTGTTTTCTGCCGGATAAACTGAATTATCCAGGATAGAAGAGATTGTATTGTTCCGGCCAAAGCGCAAACCCTCCGGAGCATCATTATTTCCCTCACTGTTTTGAGTTTGATTGGTTGCATAGACATACTTGATCCTCTCAAAGATTGTGAATAGAGATCTCAAAAGAAGGCGTACAGTGTAGTCATGCGTTCTGACCCACGGAGATGCCTCCCGGAGATTCTTCACTTCCTGGCGTTGCCATGAGACCTTCTGCTGAAACTCGAGCAATTTCACCCTGCCTGTAGTTGCACCAGCTCTCATCCGCCTTAGACTCTGCTCAAGCTCTGCCAGCACTTCAAGCTCCTGATACAACTGCTCCGTACTTGCCACAAACTTATCCATCTTCTTAACTTTCCTCTCCATCTTCTTGAGCCTATACCGCCAAAAAAACCATTTAGGATCCATCTCATCCGGATTGTCAAAAACATTTTCCAGCTTATGGTATGTCGGGTCCGTGCACTTCTTCCCTAGGACAACCACAGACTTCACCACGCTTTCGAAAGTCTGAATTATCTCAGCCAGAGCAAGATCAATCAAATAATTGCTATCCTCAGAAATAAGCTTCTGGATGCCAACTGAGTTGGCAATCTCCTCTTTCAGCTTAGCAATCTGCCTATCAGTGAGACAATGCCACAAATTAACAACTTTCGACATCAACCTGGAGACCTCAAACGCCAATATTCCCAGCACAGGTTTCTCAGGCTCCCAAGACATGCTCTTACGCGAATTCTTCCATATATTCCCAAACCACGTTTCAGCCAGCGCAGTTTCTCCTCCCATCACTCCGAATCCGTAAACAACCACCTCACTTTTTACCTAAACATACACCTGTTTTCAACTTCAAATTTCCTGCTCCAATTTCAACCAATTAGCAACAACTCAGACATAAAAATCTCAAATAAAATACTCAAAAGCTACAGAATTAGACCTACACAAGTCAAGAGAGCCGTGCACTCAAACCATTCACTTTTCCACCGTTAGAATATTTTATCACCCAAAACGATAACATAACAGATAATATTTTAGCACCTTTCTTACCTTTAATTGCTAAAACAAGCAGAAAAGCATATTATACAGCTAATCAATTACAACAGGAAAAAAGAAGAAAAAACCTCTCAGATTTAATTAAAAGTGAACTCACGAATCTAGCCTAATCGAGAAAATGCGCCCCTAAAAAATCCCTCAGACAGTGCTCAACTAGATTACTCGCTTGAATATGAGCAAAACGAATAATCTCAGCTTCATCTCATGCTTGTGTACTCATTATCACACCAAAAATCCAGCTAATTAGCTAAATCACAAGCTATTAACAACAAACAAAAAACTACTCAAAAATTAAACCTCAACACGAACAATCTAGCTTCATCCAGTCACCTACATAAATCCAGCTAAGTAGCTAAATCACAACCTACAAACAACTGCTCAGCAAATTACGAACAATCTAGCTTCATCTAATCATCTTCACGCTTCTACACTCATTACACAAGTCCAGCAAAGTAGCTAAATCAAAACCTCCAACCAACAAACCGAAAAAATGCTTAAAAAATGTAGCACAATACAAACAATGCACCGGTTAATATGAGAAACCGAAACCGATGCTCACCGTTGATGTGAGGACATGAGAAGCATGACTGTGCGGAAGAGAGATGGATATTTGGAATGGAATAATTGTAGCAGAATAGTTGGAGGAGATAAGAAGGAGAAGAGTGAAGTGAAGAGAGAGAAAGTGAAGGGGAGGAGAGGAGAGAGAAGGGAAAGGGGAGGGGATTATAACGTGAAGTGTGCCGGCGTCAAATAGGGAAACGACTGATTTGACTGCACTCTTGGACAAAACAAAATAAAACAAAAACGCAAAAAATTATTAAATTATAATAGTGCGCCCACAACTCGGCGTATTCGAGGTGTGAATCAACCAGCAAATTATTCCTTCCTTTGTGCTTTAGGAATACCACACTCACTCACTCCCCCACCACATTAATGTTGGTGTTTCCATTCGACCAAGCCGGACCGGGAAAGAATCGGACCAAGTCGGGGCTGAATAGGGAGGTTATGCGAGTTGGATCTGAATGGGTGCTCGACTTGTCTGGTTCGATAAGATAATCGAGCTGAGTTGAAGACTCGTTTATCTAACAAATCGAAGCAAGACCAAATTCGTTAAGGCTCGTTGTTTTTTTTTTAAACTATGGCGTACATGAATGACTAGACTCTAGAGTGTGGAACTATTTGGAATCTTAGCTCGGATTTGGAACCCATTGATTCTAGAACAGCATGAAATCGGGAATATAATTATTTCAAAACTGTGTGAATTGAAAGCTGACAAGTTCTAGAACTAGATTATCACTTCCATAAAACCTCGGCTATTTGATTTTACACTCCAAAACTGAGCTCTCAATCATAAGAAGACGTGGTTCATATTCGTTAAGTACTTTCCAATGATATCTATAACTCTAATGTTAGACATTTTTTTAAAAAAATGGTGTATTATATCTGTTATATGGATTTAATGCCAATGGACTATAATTCCACAATTCTTTATAAGTCCGAGTTTGTAATCATCAAATTCTTGAACATATATTTTCTAATATTTATGAATTACTTAATATTTGAAAGAGCACTAATTCTAATTCTTTGTTCAATTCACCTGAAAATCTCTGAATTGAACTAAATGCACCTTAATTGAACAGAACTGAATTCAAGTATAAATTTGAACTACGCACACCTGAAATGAACTAACCGGACCTGGAATGAACTGAACACAACTGATATTAAGAGGTAAACTAACCGAAGCTAATACTTACTTTTAGTTTGGTCAAAATATCATTTTTTTTTATTTTTTAATTTTGAATCATTTAACACATGTACATTTTCTTCTTTTTTTGGGATTATTATTCAACTTAGAAAAAGCTTAAAAGTTGGTTTTTTTGGGATTATTATTCATCTTAGAAAAAGCTTAAAAGTTGGTTGTATCTTGTATGAATATACTTGCAATGAGCAAAAGTATATTTGCTCACAACATTGTCGAAAAGTAAAACCATGGGCGAAGATTGAAGAATATCACAACTTCACAAGTAGAATGTTTCTTCTCTAGATAACATCGTTTGGTTGGACACTGTCACTCTGCCATGGCCGGATTAGGAAATTATAGCTGTGGAATTTGTCTGGTATATGCTTGTTTTTTACATAGTGAAACTTAATTGTTTTTTGCATATGCTTGTTTTTTACACAGAGGAGTTTTTATTGTTGTTGTGTTCTTGTCATTCAGATTTCAGAGGAAAGTTCTGATATATAATCTGTTACAGGTGTTTTTCTTGTTCTAATTCTGAGGCCAGAGCCATTTTCAAGGGTTTCAAAGGTCACCAAGACAAATTTCAGAATATCTCAACGATTGTTTCTTGTTTGTAAAAAATCGCCCAAGTTACTGAATTATGGCCTACTGTTTATGTCCTGTTCAAATTCTCTTGAAAATTTGTTTCTGAAATCTCTGAGAATCAACTGTTTGCATCAGTCCAAACTTATTGCAGTTTCAATGCCTTGTTATGAGGCTATGACCATTATGAATAGCATTGTGCTAATTGACATACTATAGTTAGTTGTTTTTTTAACAGGTAAGAATTGCCTTATAAAAATAGTGGAAATAGCGTAAAATGTACAAGAGGGTGTTAAAGGATTGCACTCCGACACCAACCAAAGTATGAACCGAGAATTACCAGGGAAGCTAAAAAAAGAACTGTAAAAAAAAAGAAGAATGTCTTTCCAAAAATTAGGACAGGGGATAAATTCCTACCCGTACAAACATGGAGAGGCGAACAAGATAGACATGCGATCGAGAAACTTGCGAGTAGTCTGGCATGGATCATCGTCTATACATGGATCGTTAACATTCACTTTATCTCAAATCCATTTTATGAGTAAACGATCAATTGTACTTTCAAATCTGTTATGATATCATATTAGAATTGGGTCATCAATTAAAATCAAAATTCATGTTAAGTTTAGAAACTTATTTAATCTTGTTATATGACAAATTCATAATCTATTTCAAGCGAGGTAAGCCTTCGGGTTTTCAAATACATCATCATGATCATTGTACGTAAAAAACAGAAAAAATAACTCACTAAATAAGCTCATTTCAAGTCCGATTTTCTTAACTATAAATATTATTGATCCTCGCTTCCCCGATTTAAAAAAACAAGGTTAGATTCATTTAGGAACACTTAGGCGTCGCAAAATCCGCTAAATACAAATAAGAGTGCGGACAAATCTCACGACATAACCAACAATATTTGGAGTCACAAGACGCAAATCTCGTAGAATATTCAATCTTACACCATTGATATAGATGATAAACACACAGTACAGCAAAGATTCAAAACCTGATTAAAAGACAACAAATAATCCAATTCACTAAGTATATAGTATACATTTTATGAAATTGATGCACAAACTTTTGTCACATACACACGTTGCTTTCATGCGTTGGTGAGAGTTAGTATTAGGAATTCATCTGAAACAGACATTTTAACTAGCATCACTAATCATCACAATTAGTCAACAACAACTTATCAGAATGTTACAAAAAACATCTTAATACTTAATTAATAAAAATTTGATTAAGAGTGGGTCATAGATGACGTTTTCCATTCTTAATTCGAACCCTAAGCTAACTTAACTTTAGTTTGCGAGGTTAAGTTGTAAGTTAATTGAGTTACAACTTCGAGAGCGAATAGGGTTCGGACATGTCACTTCTTAGCTGTTTATGTTTTTGTGATTATGTCATGAACTGATCAAGCTAAATACTAAAAGTCAGAGATTTCTCATTCGCCATTTGGACTATACTTCATAATTTGATATGATTGTATTTTTAAAAGTATACTAATCACATCGAGAATTTAAAACCAAAAGTCTTAATATAAAAGTTATAAGTTTCCAGTTGCCAAGTGTTGAAACTAGAAAGGAAGATTTAAGTTGTAAATAAGCATGACAAATATGATCAGACTGGGGGAGGGGATTCCTAGTTGAGGTTACTTGGGGCTGTGAGAAACTTCTTGAATAACTTAGTTCAACTTGTAAAGATCCGGTCCATAACTGGACTGAGACCCGACCCAATAGACTGGCGAGGTTACCGTGCAAACTGCTCTCCGAGATGATATGCTGGCCCCATAGATCAACACATGTTCTAATCCACGCACTTTGTTCTCACTCGTGCGTGTACTAGGACCTTCCCAGTGGATCACCCATCCCTAGACTACTCCAAGTCAAACACGCTTAACTCTAGAGTTCTTATGAATAAATTTCCGAAAAAAAAAGTACACCTTGTTGGTATTATTTGACTCGTTCCGAATTACATGTCACGCGTATAACATTACTAATCGGTGAAGTGAAAAACGAAAGTGTATTTTTTTGGAATGCATGATGAAATGTCTAACCCTTAATTTGGGAGGAAGTGGGTATTCTATAAATGTTTTTGGCAGTGTTTTTATTGACTGTCATATACTACTTTAATATTTTTCATGAATAGAGTCAGCAGGCATTGAAAATAGTGGGCATGGACAAATCATAAATTCATAATGTGTAGTACTAATATAGTCATAAATTCACAATGGATCAAGCATTATACTACAAAAGAACTCAATCAAAAACTATATGTGGAGTATAATTGACTCCAATAAATCATCATATTACAAGGAGACTATGGGCGATTGACAGCTTGCGAATCCCCCAAAGCCAAAACTACTCGGATAATTCATGACCCAACGTTGCAAGAGCATTATCACGTTGGTTGCCTTCTCACATAGTATAGAATTCGACGAAATATGGTTATCGTAACAACGTTCCTCAAGCAGAGCAAACTGAGGAGCATATAGTATTTCTTTTTTTTTTTTTTTAATGCAGGAGCATATAGTATATCAGTGTCCCGCCATATTGTAAGTTTTAGTTAAATGTTTAAACCAAATTTGAACCTCCTGAGAGAATCGGGAGTAGAATTATGAAATGAAATGGAATTACTGTACTTGATTCAGGCCCATATTGACGGACTTGCTAGTTTGGGCTATCTCTGCTCAAAGCCCAATGAATCAATCCATTTGAGCATTGACGGATCAGGCTTTGCAGATACTCCGGGAAGAAGCAGGGCCCGTGCTAATGTGAAGTTTGATCAGACTTTTTTTTAATAAGATATACCATTACAATTGTTGGATATATTTCAAATCAAATATTTTCTAAGCCTCCGGACATTAACGTAGCACTAGATTGCACTTTTTAAATTTTTTGATAGGACTGGAAATCCGTTGGGAGGATTACAAACCGGTACCTCTTGAGATACGTGATTTCAGAAAAAAGCAAAATAGCGACAAACATTATATTGATCACAAATGTACAGATTTTAGTTGGAAATGCCATTTGGAGTACAATTGTGTTATAATTTGTGCAAAATGTACAGCTTAAATGTACATATTTTCCTAAAATGTACAGATTATTACTGTTTTGCCTTTATTTGAATTTTTTTAGAACACTTTGCTTTTTTTTTTGAAAATATGTTTGTAAACCATCCTTTAAATGGAATTTACGCAAATCCTTTAAATGGAATTTACGCAAATCCGTTCTCATGGCCACTATTGGAAAATTCTTTCCAAAAGAAAAAGGGGAGTGTACGAAAAATGTGTAAGTGTACACCAAGTTACATCAGTTACATTTATCAACTAAAAGTACAATGGAATGTGATATATGTAGTTGACAAATGTGAATTGATATTCATTTGCAAAAAGAAAAAAATCATATATTATTATCATGTTTGAAATATTTGTGTTGATTGTTTCTAAAAGTCCGGTTGTACAGTATCTATTCTTTCGGCAGCTTTCATTTTTATCAAATTCTTGTAAGAGTCATGAATTTATAACATAGAAACACAATATTTTCCACCTTAAATAAGTTTCAAATTCAATTTACCCGAGTTGAGTTCATATGTTGCGGATTTGTACCATAAATTCTAACAAGGTCGGTAAACAGATTGTCATGTAATCAAGACGTTCATAAAATAACCTATTTAATTTAACATATCATATTTGAACAAGTGAAAACATATTACGGAGAACGGAATTATTGCATACGTTCATCATTTGGGATATATGATACTATATCAATATGATATATCACTTTCGGCACATAACTTGAATTGCTAAAAAGGGAAAGGCACAATTCAAATTCCTTTAAATCTCAAATTCAACACCAAAATATATATATATTTTTAAAAGTGCTCTCCTCAATAATCTATATTGACTTATAAAACCCAGAAATTAATAAGTTGCGTACAAATTCCGTTACTTAACAACATATGAGTGATAATCTTTAAAGTGTTTAGGCGTGACAATTAGAGAATCAAATCACATGGGATTTATTATGTTTTAGTCCAAATTTCCCATTAACTTTAATTATCACCACTGCAGCTTTCCTTTCTTTCTTTCTTTGCACCACCCATCTAAATCTTTTATCAAATTGGTTTCGTTTGAAATGGATAACAATGTCCGTCCCGTTCAATTCACCCGAAAAATTATGGATTGAATAGTATTAACAGATTTGAATTGAACTGAATTGAATACAACTAAAATTAAATTGAACTGAACTGAATAAACTTGAACTGAATTCAAATATAAATTTGAACTACGCAAACCTGAACGGAACAGAACACAGCTGAAATTGATATTAGATGAACGAGGTCTAAGACTCTGTTCAATTCATCTGAAAATCTCTAAACTGAACCGAATTCAAGTATCAATTTGTACTACGCACACTTGAACTAAAGTAAATTAACATGACTTACTCACCTGAAGTTAAGATGAACTGAACTGGTCTAAATCAAAATGGTTTGGTTTGAAAAGGCTAACAAAGTTACTTAATTACAATTAGTGGTCCTCACTACTCCTCTCACATTAATTTAATAATTACACAATACACTGATTTGATATGATATTTTGTCTTAAAAAATGATATTAAGGGGTTTCTTCACTTTGAAGATGGATATTAAATTTATGCGATTCTTGTTTGTTGGGACTCTTGAAAAATAATTATAATATAATTAGGGGCTTCAACTTTATCAAGACAATGTATTGGAACTATCAATTAGATAAAATTGTTTAATGGGGGAGTTTATTAAGTTAAGACAAAGTCTACATTGAAATTATCTAAAGGGGATTATTATAAATTTGAAATGAAATATAAGTTGCAAAAGTCCAGGATTATATAATTTATATTGTGATTACCCACATGGTTAATTGCTTGAAAAACGCAAATATAGGTGTAACTTTTTCTTAATTTGCTAATAACATAAACACCGAGACATTGCATTAGTGTCGTGTTTCACTAAACAGACCCATAACTTCATTCATAGCTGATTTTCTTTTTTAAAAAAAAAGTAAAATTAGGAGCGGCTAAAATACCTGGATCGCTTGAGAAAGCACTATATGTGAATCATATCATGCGTAATTGGGTTGGTCCAAAAGATCAAGTCTCGATTAATCAATTATTGGATCGTTGGACATGTATAAGCATTGTTCAGTTCACCTTAATTTCAGTCCAGTTCAGGTGTGCGTGGTTCATATTTATACTTCAGTTCATTTGAATTCAGTTTAATTCAGTTCAGTTGAATTCAGTTTGATTCAGTTCAGAATTTCAGCTGAATTGAGCATAGCTGATAAAACATAAAAACGGCACTTGTTTGT
>JAYMSL010003328.1:0-12614 GCA_036897195.1 Plantago coronopus | reverse complement strand
CAGGAGGAGGTGAGGCACGTAGATATCGATTGGCATTGATGACCGGTATCATTTTGAGGTGAATCGCGATCGGTGTAGATCTCGATTGACGTGAGCTCCGTGGTAAATCACGATCCAGTGGTGAGCTCCAGTGGTGAATCGCGATCCAGTAGATCTCGATCGGTGTGAATCTCGATCCAGTAGATCTCGATTGGTGTGAATCGCGATCCAGTGGTGATCTCAGATGATGGCGAGACGGATGATGGAGGAGGCGTTAGTGATCGTGTTGAGGAGGAGATCGACCGAGGAGGAGGTCCGGACGTAACGATCGCGCAGTGATTCAGTCGATCTCAGTCGATCATCAGTTGAGGAGGAGGTGCGGACGTAATTGCGCGAGTCGACTCGCGGCGGAGATGGCACAGTGGCAGTGGAGGAGCAGTGGCGGTTTGAGGAGCAGGCGCGATGGTTTGAGGCTGACGCGTGGTGGTTTGAAGCTTTCCGGTGGTGGTGGTTGTTACCGGTCGGTGATGGAGAAATGAAGAAGAAGAATCTTCTAGAGAGAGAATAGGGAAGAGAAATGAAGAAGAAGAAGAAATGGAAAATTTGGGAAAAATTGTGAGATTAAACTTTATATAGTGGATCCATGATATGACCCGATTTCAAGTTGGCGGGTCGACCCGGATCAGCAAAAATTACAATTAAATTAAACGTGGTCTTTTTGTGGTTTTTCCAATTAGGTGGTCTAAACCAAGAAAAAGTCATCCATGTATATAGAAATATTACAATTGATGTTACTTCTAAAATACAAGCTCACATCCAAATTTTATTTCGATTTACACACACAATAGATATTGTTTTTGTTCTTCAAATGTTCTAATTTATCCTCTGTCTAAACATATTAATACAACGAAGTTGTAATGGTACTTGTGTGTTATCTATCGGTGTATCAATATGAAAAATTTATTGTTCTGCCTTTTTTTTTTCGTCATATGTTAACGTAGATTTTTTAAATTTTATTTTGGTCATAAGATGCAGTTGGAGGCATGAAGCAATCTATTGTAAGTAAGATGAATCGGAGTGGCCTGAACTGAACTTATCTGAACATAATTTAAGCTGAACTGAGTGAAACCTAAATAGCTCGGAGTATTGTTGGTAGAAAAAATAAGATGGTTGGACCAATTTTGGTGGTTCGGTTTCTTATACACCTTTTCTACCCTTGTCGTGTTTGCCCTGTACCAGTGAGCCTCCGCCTCTACTACTGCTAGAGTCTACTGCAACCGACTACGGTTGTTGAATTGCTTGCTCGACTTCAAACAACTGAGCTTCCATCACTATATGTATGACTCCTTCAGCTCCAACCAGCTTTCTCTCTCTTGAGGTACTTTGCTTCTCTCTATCTCCTCCTTTTCTATTCTTCCCCCATTCGAATTTTTCGACCACTTTCAATGCTCCCAAAGTATCTTCTTTCCCATATTTGCAGTCTGTTACAGTGCCCAAACGCAGTTATCCGCCTGCGTTGTTGGGTTTTGGATACTTTCGTTGTCGAAATGAGCATAGGTACTTCTCAGTTTCAGGCCCTAATTAAACAGGTAATGTGCATCCTGGTATCAATGTTGAATGTTGTTGCCTCCAGTTTATCTGTTTATATGGTGGTGTAGATATTTGAGATCTTGAATGATCAAAGAGTTAGAGGGTTGAGTTTTTTCAAATGGATATGGAGTAGTTTACCAAAGCTGAATAGGAATGCACGTATCTGTACCTTTATTATTGATAATCTGGGAAGAGTGGAGGATTATGAGTCCATGCTTGTGTTGTTGAAGAAGTTCAGCTCCAATAACATCTGCCTCACGTATGAGGCCTTTGCATTTTTATCTGTAAGTTCTTCGTTACAAGATTCCATTACGAGAGTGGTGGAGTTGTTGAACGGAGCTAGAGGATCATGTCGAAATTCAGGCATTCATGCATTGGTTGAGATGTTATGTAAGGCGGACTTGATTGAGATGGCTAGTTACGTCATTAAAATAACAGAGAGCAAAGAATCATATTATTTTCTTTTGATCTGTGAGAAGTGTGGAAAAGGTCTTATAGAAGATGCAAAGATAGGAAGAAGCACAATGTGCTTTGACAACACGAGTGTATAACTGCGTTCTTGGCAGTGTATACAAGAATGGGCAGATGGAAGAAACGAGTTGCTTGATGAAATGAAAAGAGTCGGTATTTCTCCAGATGCAATAACCTTTGAGATTATTATCAGAATCTTCTGTGCTACAGCCTACAGGGGATAGGATATGAATGGTGTGTGCAATATTATTGAAGGAATGGTATCTGATGGTGTTGAACCTCGACTAGAAACTCACACTGCCATTCTCAAGACTTTGTGTGCTGCCGAAAAGTACGAGGCTGCACACACGTATGTGATTGAATCAGCTACCATCTGTAAGAAGATGCCTATCAATACAGTTTACATCTTATTGGCTAAGCTTTATCTGGAAAAGGGTGATGTAATGGGTGCACGTGACACTCTTGTTGTAATGATGGACAAGGGTATATAGCCAGATTTTAGCGTCTTCACAAAGATCATGAAGCAGCTTCTAAGGACTGAAAGGAAAGATTTAGTGAGCGATTTGGAGGACAGGCACTCCCAGTTCTTACCCAGGTCTCGGTGGTAACATTTTGAGTTCAATTGTTGGACCGAATCATTTTTTTCCTAGAATTTTAGTCCTATTTGTGTAGATGTTGGATACTGTAACATACATGTGCTGCAATTATTTTCAGCCTTTGATAGAAAAACAACAATAATATGTGGGAGCAGAGCAGCAATGCACAAAATCAGTCTCTTTACCTATCTATCATATTTTGGTTGCCATTTTTTTCTGCATTGTTCGCGGCTGCTAATGCCAATCTCAAATTTCTGTATCTGTTTAAGTTGTGCTGGGTTCAGTAGCAAGGGCTTCAGTTTTTTATTGATAATGAAACTGCCCTTTTGATTATGTAGGTTGTCAGGCTGTCCAAAACGAGGTTTCTTTATTGTTTTTATTACCTTATATTTGATATCCTGTCACTGACTATCTTGTGCAGGATGTATGTGCTGTGAATCAGATGCTTACATACTTGATGATTGGTTCACAAATTAATGAAGCAAGTTTTTCTGGAGAACTCTGGGTTAATGTTTTCAAAGGTTGAATCAGCAGTTATTTTTTGGTAGCTCAAATCTCTGCAGGGTGAACCTAAACACGTTCCTGAAGCTTATCCTTTCTGGTAAACTCTACTTGTTAGTATGTTACATTTGGTCATGCAGTATGATATGAATTATGAAATGAAGACCATTTCGTAGGTTTTCAATGCATTAATACCAAAAATGAAATCTGTAACATGTGCGGGAACTAGATATATATGGAAGTATACATAGATATGGATATAGCACATTATTAACATCTCAACTCGTACATACAAAATAATTCGGGAGACAATAAACACAAAATTGAAAACTGGAGACCCTCAAATATGGCCCCAGGAATTTGTAGATTTACATTTCTAGAATTTTGTAAGCATTTCTAGATTAAACCTACAGCACTTCTATACTTAGAATGTACTAGAAATGCTTCTAAAATCGCATTTCATGCCAAAATTTACTCTGCATATATATCAGATGACTGTATATATGCATACACTAGTCCCATATAGGGAGATAATCTATTTCATCGCATTCTTGAATATAATTCGCATATCCTGAATGATTAGCAAAAGAATAATATTCTGAATATTCTTCTCCACCAAGTTGTAGTAGCTCCTCCATCCACATTTCAGGTGAGTCAAGTGGTGTTTCATTTATAGCTTCAATTTCGCTCGGCGATAGCACTGCTTGTAACGGTATCTCCATATCGCCGCCAATACTACTCTCTCCTTCCAGTTCTTCCTCTGATAACCACATAGCTGCTTCCTGAGCAGCAATCCGAATATCGTGTGCACGTGGACCCGCAGGCTTGGGTAGAATATCCACCCAGCCAGGAAAGTTGAGCCGTGCTTTCTTACCTTTTAGATGTAATGAGGCCACATCATGGGCAGCTGCGGCCATGTCAGCCGTGTCGAAGGTTCCTAACCAGATTCGGGTTTTCTGACCTGGCTCCCGAATCTCAGACACCCATTTTCCCCATTTCCTTTTCCTAACTCCGACATATCTACTTTCTGCTGGGGTTTCATGCTGCTGATCAAGAATATTTGTGAGTTTGCAACAACCTTGTTGTTTGTTTTTCATCATAGTTCTAGTTTGTCAGTATTTAATAACTTGGTTTCAAACTTGCTAGAAATAGAATGCAGTATTTAGTTAATGAATGAGTGTTGCTTCCTAGTATATATACAAGTTAAGTAAAGAGTGTGCTGCTCCGTGACAGGAAGGTAGCGAATGAAAATATCCTAGGACAAAGATTATACTTTTCGTATATGTTGCTGTTGGTTAACACTTAACAGGTAAGGTTCCTTCCGCGTCCATTTCCTAGAGTAGCTGAGTTCTTTACTGCTGTTATTTTTTATCACCAAGCATTTTTATTTTTTTTTACTTCTCTTGCCTGATTTATTATAACAAATTTTCATATGATGAAAGCCAATAATTGACTAATAGAAAATTGTAAATTTTAAAATATCTTGCAAGCACATTCCTTCCCTGGGTCCTATGAATTTATTTCAGGAAAGATAAAAGAAAATATCTGTCCTGTCCAACTCCTTACATGTAGATATTTATCTTAGAGTTATGACTAGGTAATGGAAACAAATTATTAAAACCGAAAAGCATGACATTTGGCCACTGTAGCACTCTCTTATGTGGATGAAACTAGAGCAGCATACTATACTTGGAAGGGTTTGTTTGTGTGGATGAAATTTAAACAACCAAGAAAGTCATGGGGGGATAGGTCCACTACACTTGTATATTGTATGGGTATATAATATCGTAGGGTGTGTGTTTTTTACTCATTCATTGATGACATGTCATATGCTCAGCTGGAATATCTCAGCTGCTTTCATGTCTGAGATCAATTCATGACCATTGATCTGCTTCTTTGTAATTAGTAATCACAATCAACGCGGCTAATTAACGCTTCTTTCCAACCTCAGCTGGGGGGTGGAACATACTCCTCCTCCGTTCCTTTTTGTTCTTTTGTCTTGAATTTTCTATACATCTTCTATTGGTGACAGGTTAACAAAAGTGATTTGATTTTTCTTTTTAATATTTTCTATACCCCCTCTTACTGGTGATACGTCAAAAAGTGTTTTCATCTTTGTTTTCTGCCTTTCCTTTAGATGACCCCAGTAACCATAGTATCATTCCAGTTTTAGATATTTTCATTCGTGTCTTAGATACAGTACTGTGTCAACCTGCAGTGAGTATCGTAAATATGGTGAAAATTGAATTTCGTAGCAGTTAATGACTGATTTTAGACAGGAGAAACTTTTTACGTAGTAGGCGAGGCGAGACCTTTTTAAATCCTGAATTATTATGCAGCTAAAAATAATGACAAAGATATGAATGCTGGAATCAATAATTAGCCGCCAGAGTGTCTGTTTAGTTGGTAATGGAAATATTTGATGTCTTGAGCTCTCATCAGTGAGTTTGTGGGTTCAGTTTATTCGAGTGGATATGCAGTAATACTACATCTCCGCAGAATAGCACGTATAACCTTGGAAGACTATAATCTATGTCTATTGCATTACGAGGCCTTTGCACTGATTTTTGTCTGTCCTGAACTTGGTTATGCAATGACTAAGAGAGTGGTTGAGGATCACGTCAGAATTCATGGTTGGTTGAGATATTTTATAAAGTGGACTTGTATGCCATAAAATAACAGAGCTAATTAAATAAAAATCCTTACTTTCTGTTGATGACCATAGTATTCATAATTACAGAGATAGGACCTTCCTTTGAAGACCAGAGTGTAGAACTGTTATACGAGAAGGGTTGGAAATTAGTATCCCACCCGACGGGAAAACCATTGAGATTATTCCAGCCGACGAGTATTTTGTTTGGAGCCAAGCTGTAGGGGCAAATAAGATAGACATAGCCACATAGGATTAAAATAGAACAGGGGTTTTACATAGCTGCTTCTTTAAATCCTAGCCTAACTGTCAGTAACTTGCTCTCTGCAGGCAGGGTGAATCTATTCCTCAAGATTATTCTGTCTGGTAAACTTTACTCCAATTCATTTTTACATACATTTGGACATCTGAAATTTTGTTCTTAAAAAAAGAAACTTTATATGGGATCAACTAGATAAATACTAATTATATATATATACATTTCTGATGAATACAACACACTCCATCTTTTACAACAAAAACTATTTCTGGATAAAACACTTGACTGTAAACTGGAGACCCTCAAATATGGCCCCAGAAACAATATGCAAATCAACATACATTCTAGAATCTGTAAGATCATCTATTCTAAGCTACACTCTATGAATTCAATTGAAATGCTTCTAAAACTGCATTTCATGCCAAAATTTTCTAAGCATCCTTATCAGAAGCTTGCATATATGCATACACTAGTCCCATATAGGGAAGCAGGCCATTTCTTCGCCTTCTTGAACATAATTCCCCAATCCCGCGTGATTAGCGAAGCTATAGTATTCTGAATATTCGCCTGCTCCTTCTTGTAGCTCCATCCACATTTCAGATGAGTCGAGTGGAGTTTCATTTATAGATTCAATCTCGCTTGGCGACAGCCCTACTTGTGGCAGTAGCTCCATGCCCCCTGCACTCGTATCACTCTCTGTTGCTTCCTGATCTTCATTGGAAAACCACATGCCCGCTTCCTGAGCAGCAACTCGAATATCATATGCACGCCCACTCATTGGCTTAGGGAGAACATCCACCCAGTCAGGAAAGTTGAGTCGTGCCTTCTTACCTTTCAGATGAAATGCGGCCACATCATGAGCAGCAGCAGCCATTTCAGCCGTATCAAACGTTCCTAACCAGATTCGTGTCTGCTGACCGGGCTCACGAATCTCGGACACCCATTTTCCCCATTTCCTTTTCCTAACTCCAACATACTTGCTTCCTGAAGAGGTTTGTTTTTTATCATTGCTAAGTTGTGTATCTTTCATTTCAAGACTAGGCTGCTGGTTTGTCAGTATTCTTTGTTACTAAGTTTGAGAGTTGCTAGAAATGGAAAGATATGTTTTTAACTAAGTTATGAGTGTGGTTTCCTAGTATTTATACAAATAAGAAAGAGTGTGAATGATGGGTGACAAGGAAAGGAACAGTAGAACGAGTGATCCTGTAGGTAGGGAAAATTAAGATGTATATGTTCCTGGTGTTTTGATTGGTTAACAGAGATTAAAGGCTCTTTCCTGGCACTTGCTTCAATTTTACAGGACAATTAAAATGACCACATCTTTACTCTTATCACTTGCCACAGATATTTTCTTTTCTCATAGTTTAAGGAATACTATTCTATTGATTGTGATGCAGCACATCATTTTCCTCTTCTTTTTTATTACTAAATAGAATCTAAGTCCCCTAGTTGGATCATCGATACCAAATATCTGTTTTCTTAACAACTTCTCACAATTAGCAAATCACAGAGTATTGATTAGCCGGTCTAAATATCAGTTTAGACCTGTCTGTGTTATACTCAACACATAAGTTTCATAAACCGGACTATCTTGTTGACAAATAAACCAGCTTACTAGCTACTTATATTCATTAAACATGTTTACAGATTATTGTTAATTTTACTCAGGTGGACATTGAGTTGAGTGGATGGAAGCAGTTACTTGAAGACTACTACAGGGTATGGTGGTTATCATGAGTCCGAATATGGAAAAAGATTGTGGCCAAATAAGGTAAATTGTGTGGATCATATTTCAGAACACCTCATCTATCCTATTTGGCAAAACAGTATCAAAAACAAATCCATGAGTAATTATTAGTAGTAATTTTGTAGGTCCGCTGATGCTGCAACTTGCAAGCTACTGAGCTGAGTGGGATGGGATCTAGTGTGAGCTTGCTCTGCCTGTGTGGATATGGAACCAGCTCAGCTACTTGCATGGACCATTGATGATCGTGGCCATCGATCTGGTCTGGTCACTTGACAAAAGTAATCTCAATCAACGCGTCAGAGTAAGTAACAACGCTTCTTTGGATCTTACTAGAACATTGTATCATTGCTCAAATGACCACATGCATGTACCATCTGGGTCCAATTTCTTTTTTGTTTTCTTCTTACATTTTCTGTGCCTTTCCAACTTATGACATGTCGTTGCCGAAGGTGTGTTATAATATTTTACTGATAAGTGTTATGTATATTACTCGTTTTTTGGCATGGAATTTGTATCTGTTCAGTTCAAAATTGGATAAATTCCTGGACCCGATCCATTTTGCATTACTATTTACTACACTGGGTGCACCATTTGCACCGCGTTGATACGAATAATGTAAATTAAAGGAATACAACCCAATTTGTGGGTTTATGAAGAAGTAATCTACGAATATGTTTTTTTTAAAGAAATTAAGATAATACAACCCAATTTGTGGGTTTATGAAGCAGAGTATATATTTAACTTCGAATTGGTTTTTTGTAAAGGTTCATAGAATAACTCTAGCCCTAGTCTCCTTTTCGTTTTACTACTTAATTTGAGTTAGGCGGTTATGCCAACTGTTCCATACTTTACAAACATGTCTCCACTCTACAGCACTTAGTGTTGCTCTTGTTGCTCCATGCTTGAAGCTTCCTCTGTCTTCTGGTTCGACTCATTCATATACTAAGAGGAATATGAAGCTCAATTTTATTGATATTTATGAACTGCTCTTTGATTATGAAGCTTGGTTTCTAGTTAAATTTATCTACCTAATAGTATTTGTATCATGTCCTGTCTCTGAACATCTTGTACAGGATACATGTGCTGTGAACCCAAACTTGATGTAACTCAGATTAGCGAACAACTTGTCAGTTCATGTTGTCAAAGAATGATCATACTCCATTTATCTGCGGGGTTGAATCTAAATGCAATACTTGCCTCTCTGTCTCTGGTAAAGTTTACTTCTCATTTTTACCGTACATTTGGCCAGGCGCTTTATAGTTTGAAACCAAGACGCCTGCATCGGTTGTCAATTGTGTTAGAACAAAAATGGCAAATGTATAACAACGTGCACAGTTTCAGATAAACAACTCACATTGTATGTGATAAGTGTCAGGAGAAAACACTAGACTGAAAATTGGGAGACTGTCAAATATGGCCCCTAATGTGAAGATCAAAATTTCTCAGAAAGCATTAAACTAAATCAAACAACATCTATACTTAACATGTAATTGAAATGCCTCTATAAATAGTACTATTTCATACCAAATCTTTACTAGTATAAGCATATAGAGTACACATACTGTACTATAGTAGAGGCCTGATTGTCTATACTCTATATCCATACACGACCTAGTCCCAATTTGGGAAGCTATCAACTGCATCCCATCCTTGAACATGACGATTCTCGAATCTAGAGTTCTCCGAATACTCTCCTCCAAGTTGTAGCTCCATCCACATTTCAGATAAGTCAAGTGGTGCTTCATTTATAGTTTCAATTTCTCCCTGTGATAACCCTACCTGTGCCGGTACCTCCATACTGCCCGCACTAGTCCCATCCTCCTGTTGCTGCTCTGGACTCGAAAACCACATGGCCGCTTCCTGAGCAGCAGCCTGAATATCATGGGCATGCCCACTTGCCGGCTTGGGGAGAATATCCAACCAATCGGGGAAGTTCAGGCGTGCTTTCTTACCCTTTAGATGGAATGCGGCCACATCATGAGCTGCTGCAGCCATTTCAGCCGTGTCGAAGGTTCCAAGCCAGATTCGGGTAAGCTGACCAGGCTCTCGAATCTCAGATACCCATTTTCCCCATTTCCTTCTCCTAACCCCAACATATTTAGTTACTGATGTTGTTGGATCGTGAAGAACATTAGCAACTTGTTGTTTGTCGTTCATGATAAGTAGTAGACTAGAAGTTTGTCAGTATTTAATAAGTTACTAAATTTTCAAACTAGAAATGGGATGCAATATTTAGTTAAGGAATTAGTATTGCTCCCTAGTATTTATAGTAAAAATGAAATGAGGAATGTGGTGTAAATTATCCTAGGAGTAAGTTAAGATTATTAGCATATTATATGTTGCTGTTTGGTTAACACTGACAGCATAAGGTTACTTCAATTCTTTCACATAATTGAATGAAACATCCAGCTATATGAAATATCCTGTATAGCTTTTACATATTTAATGGAAATTTATTAACTAGTGATTCTTTTCCAGTTTGATTATAGTAAGTTCTTTGTCATAGTAAATATACAGTAGTATTTATTTTTAATATATTTTAATAGATTCTATATGTCTTTGCCAATTCGAGTTTGAACTCGTTACAAATAACTCGATTTCAAGTCGAGTTATATGTGACACTCTCTCTGACATTAACCATGTGTATTATAGACGATTATCACTAGCCATCTGAAACTGTGCTCCATTTAAAACCAAGATACATGCCATCAAAACTAGCAACTTCAAAAAGCATGCTTTGCTTGGAAAGCTATGGCAAGTGGCAAGGCAACCACTGCTTTGGTGGCTGTATCGTATGCAATAATTTTGAGAAGAAAAATATCAAAAAAGGGCATGCAAGATATTTATGAAAGAGTGACTTTGAAAGTAATACAGACAAACTAATAAAGCAAGAAATCAACTAACTGCTTTGTATGTCCGTTAATTACTAATTTTGTGGATGAAATCGAAGCTCACAAGTCACAAACAAGCTCACTGAATGGAGAAAGGACCACAGTGATGTGGCCAAGAAACCAATAATACTAACCCGCCAGCTAGTACATTACATTGCCACAGTGTAGTGGTGAGTGTGCCCTGTTTTCTGGTGTGCCACATATCTATGAGTTGAGGTCATGAGGTGGATTCGTGATAGAGTGGGGTTCAGAAACCCAATTATTAGTAGAATATTAGTGTTTGCAAGCCACTTTTGGGCTTTATTAGGTTTAGTTTTGTAATTTAGCCCGTTAGTCTTAAGCCCATTAGGGTTTACACTAACTAGTATTTATATTCGAGTAGGTTTAGCATTTTAGTTACCTTTGGATGATTTGAAAACAGACTTATGTCTCTGGGTTTTATCCATGATAGTGTGGTTAAGAGTTGGATTACTCTTGTGTTCTTCCTTTTCTTCAGCAATTCTACGTGTTAGGTTGATTTCTATCCCTTTACGTATCCGCAGCCATATCAATTCGATGATCAGGACCGTTGATTTGATGACTCGATTAATCGCAATCCACGCGTCTCAACTACCATACGTGTCCACTTTCTTTTGAGTTTTCTTCCATTGTTATCTTTCCTTGTCCAAGTTTTCTGATGTGGGGTTTCAGCTTTGTCTTCTTACTTCTTCCTTCTCACTTAACTGACCATGGTTTGGTTCAGTTATAAGTTGCCTTAGATATTATTGCTTCTTAGTATAGTATCCATTTTTGTGTAGATACCTGGGCCCCCATGTATTACCACAATTAGACTGCCAGGTGCAACATTTGCAGCGCATCCGTACAGAAGTCTTTTAAAGACCTTTCCAAGCAACAGTAGACAGTAGTATTATTGTACAGCTTTGGCTAGGCTTTGGATTTTACAGTAGTTCTCAAATTATGGAGAAAGAACCAGAGTAAATCATGAACTTAAACACGAAATAAACCAGAGTAATTCATACATACAAACATAGGACAAAGATTATGCTCCTAGACTCCAAGCATATTAATATATTATGTTGTTGTTAACTGGTAAGCAGGGCGGAGCATAGGGGTGTCCGCCTCCCCTAAAATTTGAAAATTTATATAAGTAATATTTACAAATTTTCAACTCCCCCACCCCCAACTCTCGAAATAAGCATGCATATGAAAGTTCGCCTCCCGTAACTACGATTCCTAGGTTCGCCCCTGCTGGTAAGGATCCTTCCGCTTCTGCTGTTACTTTAATTACTAAGCATAGATAATTTTTCTGTTGCCTGATTATGATGCGATGTTTCAAATTATGGGAGCCAATAATTGATTATATTTTTTTCAGAGTTATCAATCCCGGATAGCGGAGCGGAGCGGCCGACTCCGAAAACGCTATAGCGGATAGCGGAGCGGGCGCTATTTGAAGTATATCAACATACTTCTCAAAAAAATATATATACATATAAAATATAGAAATCTTTCACAAAAATGACTAAAATGCAAGGAGATTACTAATCATAGAGTCATAATAGATAATTTATAAATAAGAAACTCGAAGTCTTGAAGCAAATTCAACATAAGTCAAGCAACACATAACCAAATAAGCAACATAAGTCAAGCAACACATAAGTCTGGGTTGGCGTCGGCGGCGGAAGAGGCTTCTCCGGCGGCGGGAAGCCTCCGTTTCTTTGGTGGCATGTGTAGAGAGGAGAAGCAGAAGCGTGCTGCGTGAAGATTGGAGACTGACGAGGAGATCTGGATTCTGGACGTGAATTAGGTTTATTTGGGGGGTAAAATGACTTTTTTATCCTCCAAATTTCAAAATCTCTGCGAATTTGGCCGAATTAGCGATGCTGGAGCGGACGCTCCGCTCCGCTCCGCTATGCGAAGCGCCCGCTCCAGG
>JAYMSL010003327.1:0-12615 GCA_036897195.1 Plantago coronopus | reverse complement strand
CTGAAAATACAATGCCATGTGGAGATCTTCCTCACATTTTAGCCACATGTGGTTTTTTAATTTTAGTCCTAATGGTGTACTCGTATTATTTAGGATGATAAGTTCTTCTGGAATCATACATCGTTTTGCGCATTTTTCAACAGTGGATTATACCACCCCAAACTCAGCAAAGTTTCAACGTCCCCCATTACTCATATTGCATTCATTTGATAATTGTTAAATGAATCCAATGGTGTAGATGTATTTTGATGAGGAATTTTGTACATTTTCAGATTTAGGTACGAAAAAGTGTATAGCTTCTGTACATATAAGAGAATGATCCATGAAACATAAGTTTTGTAACATGACATTGGCCAATAAAGTGAGACTGAAAACCAGTGACTGAACCAAGCAAATTAGAGGGATTAATGTGTTATATCTCATGTTATAGACAATGTACAACAGAAAGGTACAATTACCACATGTACAGTACAATTATTAACTATAATGTACAAATATCAAAGCCAAAGGTACAATGACCATTGAAATTGTATATCTTTGAACAATATTCCATCTAAAATGTACAGATTCGAAAAAACAAATGTCCTGTTTATTTGACCATCGGGGTTGGAAATGTACATGTATTTTCGGGTCAGGGAGAATGCATACCATGTGTAAGGATCATTCCACATATAACAAATTAATGTGTTAAATTGATTTACAGGTTTTAATGCAAACGTACAGATATCGATAGTGTTCACGAAGGATTAGTTGTTAGACGACTATAGCAGTATGTTGTTAGTTTCTGAAGTCAATTACTCAGACACACATATTTCAATGAAGAACCTGATTGTTAAAAAGGAACGAATAACACACAGATTCAACTCCAAAAGGTTACATGCCTTCCAGAAAATTGGAGTAAAACGCATAATTGGAAGATAAAAACATAAACTAATGTTTAATAGAAACAAAAGTGTGGGTGAGTATGTCAACCACACCTTTTGTACCGGAGGCTTGGAATACCCCTTATGTCGGTATTGCGGCAAGCAATGGGATTTGGTACCCTTATGTTTGAAACATACCAAGTAAGCCCTAAAACCTCCTTCCTTTCTTGGTCCCTAAGTTGCTTCGGAGTGGGTTCAGGGCCAGCGTGGTACGTAACGGGCGAAGTAATTGTACAAATCGAAGTTGTTAGAAGACACCTTGATTAGCGAGGAACTGAGGAATAGTGTATATCTTACAGTTGTTTTCATCAAAGTCCACCCACAAGTCTTGAAAGTAACAAGTAGCCACCCTCTCATTGTTGTTAGTAGCATCATCCATCATCAACCTGACACTTGTAGAACTGGTTAAAGGCTCCAAACATTGTGGCCAGGCAGTATTCTTCATAATGAACCAACACATCATTGGCACTTTGTCACCTTCACTTAGCATTGACTCGGAGGCCAGTAGTAGTCTTGCGAAAGTGAACGCCTCAGATCGACTGTCAACGTTATGAATGAACATCACCTTTCCTCCAAAGTAAACCAGGTCTTTGCTAAGTACATCTTCAGTGAACCGTCCTCCAACATGGCACTTTATGGAGATGATGTGCTTGGACACTGCTAAAACAAGATGAGAGCCAACGCAATAATTAATTTTCAGATGTTATGTTAGGACTGATAACATAAATTATATTTGCAAAACACAAAAAGAGAAATTACAGAATGTAACTTACACAACTCTACGTTCCCAAAAAGAAAAATAAGGAAAAAAACTTGTATTGGGGCAGGGATAAAACATACACACAAAAAAAGGTAGTTAATTATGAATTCTGGAGGAAATTACCTTGTGGCATCGTTGACCTGAACGATTCAATGGAGCTGTTGGTGCTTTGGTGCATGACATTTCTAGGAGTTGACATATCTGGAAGATAGTTTCCTTGTGTAGGATAATATGTAGAATACAAATGTTTAAATACAAAGCCATAAGTTACTTAAATTGATGCATTCAAGTCTGATGTGTTTGGTGAGATGTCAAGAAGACAATTAATTGAAAAAATAGCATTAAAACTTCTGAGATTGTAGGCTGAGACTCAGTTCAAACCATCTTGGTCTAGATTTTTTACTGGATAATATATATTTGAACTGAATGCCATGATATTTTTTTTGTTCCAGTAGACGGCAACGCTGAAGAGTTTGTCTAGAAGAATCAGACAGTCTACAAAATTTTGACTGAAATATTGTTGAATATTAGATTTTGTACTGACTGAATCCTTGCGTATTACTTCAGATTTTGAATATCGCAATGTGTATTTGAAAGTTGGAACCTTGCAATTAGAATGGACTTGATGAGATGCATGGTGTGCTAGAGGAATTATGTAGATAGTTGTAGACATTTGAAAAATCTGGAGACATAAAACCTCCAGTTAAAGATACGTAGGATTAGGTTTGATTACAGACATACGCGTTTAGAAATTGTCTCCATAAAACAACCACAAATTGAGAAAAGAGAGCATGCAAAACACTCTATGTGTTCCCGCTAGTATGGAGTGAGGCCAATGTTGTGAAGCGGCCGTTTGGGTTCCTGGGCAGCCGGAAGAATCTACCGTAAGGGACTTGAGGTGTAGAGCTGTAGGACAAGTACCAGGTCAACCCATTTGCTTCTATCATTCCACGCTCGTAACTGCCAAGCAGATAGATGTCGCCTGATCGGCGGTAGTAGTCAACCAAAAGGGCTAGTGGGTCAAAGCTTTCTGGGGCACAGGGAATCCTAGCTGGAAGCTGGTATGGTTCACCGTTGTGCGTTGGCAGACGCTCAGCAACGTTGTTCATGAAGTAAACAGATATCCAGTGCTGGTTACTAAGAGCTAGGACCTGGAACATCGACTGAATATCACTGTCACGATAAAGAACCCTTAGACCCCCAACAATGTCATGACCCGGGACGTGGTACCAAGCTTGAGTTTGATGTTGACCAGGAATACCCTGTTTCAGCTTACCTCCCAATCCAAACAGCTCACGTATGCCGAAAATGTCAGGGTTGACATTGTGACAAATGACCTTGTTATCAGGCCAGTAGTTCACTGATCCAAGGTTCGGGAAGCTGGGAAGGCGTTGGAAACGGCCATCAAAATGGACAAGCAAGGTCATTGTTGGACGTGGAGGGCCTGGAATGTATTTACAAGTATTAACTGTTAGTTTACTCAAAGTAAATATGCACATGTGCGGACGAATGAAGGCTTTTCACATGTACATAATGAATAGTTTACATTCACCTTGAGTAAACAATTAGGACAACAATTTTAAATAAGTTACGTATAAATCACATTGATTTAAAAATTAACATTACACTTGTTTAGCAGCCTTACCTATAAAATCCTAGATAATACTCAGATTCCAACAGTTTGTGTTTGCACAGATGCACACAGTGATGATGAAATGTACACTTTGTCTCGGACGATTGCTATGTATAAATTTAAATTGGACTGTATTTAAGTATTTAATCTGTCTATGAAAACATAGAACGGCTAATGTTAATAGTAAATAGTCATGCACATGTGAAAACAAAGAAGACCAATGTTCACTTGTTAAGGAGATAAATGAGGGATTTTGCTCAGGTTCTTTAAGAAGACCCATATGTTTGTAAATTTGAAATTATTTCCTAGTAACCTAATCTTTTTATTACTGGAATATCAATCACTGGTATTATTTGAAATGGTCGTTAAGCTCGAAAATTAAATGATGAAGACAGGTACCGGCATGTTAGTGTTAATAAATCTAGTGAATAAAGCACAGTACCTGAGTAAAAATAAAAGTTATAAAGTTGCAGAACAAACAAGTATGATGACTAAATAACACAGCATAACCACATACAATGGTCCATGATAATGCATCAGAGAATTACTACTGAAATTATGAAATGGTGAACAATAAGGAGTAATACATGTAATCAATAAGGAGAGACTAGAGTTTGAACCTTCAATAACGGTAGTCTCTGGGAAAGAATTCAAAGAGGAGATCATTGTGGATTGCATGACTATTCAATTGGAAGTTGTTGTTGTGTGAAAGAGTTTTTTTCCTGAAACAATGTGTGATGATAGTAGTAAAGCATTTAGGGTCTCATGTATTATCTAAAATTCTATAGCATATAGACTAATAGATGAATAATGTAGAGTACTCAAGCATGCTTTTGTACATGTAATGAGACATGACCCTCCCAGAAAAAGCAATCTTTTGTTGGACAGAGTTGTTGTAGTACCGAAATCCTTGTTTGACTACTATTCACTGATGTTGCAAGGCAACTCATATCCCTGATTCTGCCAGACATCAATAGTATATCAATCTAGGTTAACAATTACAAAGATACTATGTAGGACAAATAAGAAAATTTTTGATGCATTGCATGACTCTTCAATTGGAAGTTGTTGTTGGGTGAAAGAGATTTCTCTCATGCTAATGTTTGATGATAGTATTAAAGCCGGAAGGGTCTCATGTATTATCTAAAATTCTATAGCATATAGACTAATAGATGAATAATGTAGAGTATGAAAGCATGCTTTTTTTGTACATGTAATGAGACATGACCCTTTTGAAAGAGCAAGATTTTGTTACAAATTTTAGTTGTAGTACCGAAATCCTTGTTTGACTACTATTCACTGATGTTGCAAGGCAACTCATTCCCTGATTTTACTAGACATCAATAGTATATCAATCTGGGATAACAATTGCAAAGATACTTCTCACAATCAAATAAGACAATCATTCATGCATATATATATGTGTATTCATATAAGTCATCATGAATTAGTATGAGGCCTATAGTATGCCGAGAACACAATTTAAATACGAAACAGCCTAAAATATGTAGGAGTATAAAGGAGATGGCAGGAAAATAAAGCAGTCACGTCAGAATAAAATCTGAAAATCCAATGAGCTGTAGAAAGTCTTATTAATGCATATCTCTCTGAAAGATTTTGGAACGGCTGCAAGCCTAAGTGATGGGATAGAAAGGTTGGATTAATATATCTTGAAAGTACAGTGTACTAAGTAGAGGTGACAACAAATCTGTCCAAGTAGGGGATTATTAAATTTGTATGGTACTACATATGAGCTGTTAAACATTAAACCCTTAGCTCAGGTTCAAGGGGAAACAATACATTCCTTAGTTCATTTTCAGAGGAAGGGTTGCTTGACTCTGATTGAAGCAAAGCATGGCTGCTCTAGGTTCAAGCACATCAGGTATTGTTCTTTATTAAATAGTACTAAATCAGCTCAGACATATGTATTACTTTGCTTTAAACTGCATATATGGGTATATCTGTGTTATATATCTATGTGGTAGAGAACGCCTTAAAACTTGTAAGATTAAAAGAGAATTGATGGATTAGGAATATAGTGTACAGTATAACATCTATTGTACTTAATTTGCGAACTACATGGGCAATCCACAAACTATCACTGACTATAAGTTAACTAGGGAAGTACTCAGGTAACTACATATGTAACACAAATTAATATACTTTTCTCAATTGTGAACTACAAATGTTACACAATGGTATGTTTATTTATTCTAAGATCAAGAACACTCCAAAAATAGTGTGTGGTAAGACATACGCAGTGTCTGTTCTGGATCAAGTACGTATTAATCTGTACATTCCGGCGAGATGTGCAAAACTTAGAATATGCGGCACAATGAATATTGTACATTTGGGGAGGATGTACAGATTTTGTTAGATATATCTGAACGTACAGAATTTGCAAGGTTGTGTTGCACTAATATGATCATGTTGACAAGTAACCATGTACAAGTAGTACAAATACACCCAAAAATATTTGTAGTGAGTTTGCATTTTGTTATCCATAATAGTAACTAGGAAAAATCGGTGAAGCGTCTTGATAGCTTTATTGTGTATATATTGTACATTTGTAGGGATTAGTATAATTTAAGAATATGCATACCAGAACATTTCACCTGTACTTAATTTGTGAACTACATGGGCAATCCACAAACTATCACTGACTATAAGTTAACTAGAGAAGTACTCAGGTAACTACATATGTAACACGAAGTAATATACTTTTCTCAATTGTGCACTACAAATGTTACACAATGGTATGTTTATTTATTCTAAGATCAAGAACACTACAAAAATAGTGTGTGGTAAGACATACACAGTGTCTGTTCTGGATCAAGTAATTATTAATCTGTACATTCCGGCGAGATGTGCAAAACTAAGATGATGTTCAAATGAATATTGTACATTTGGGGAGGATGTACAGATTTTGTAGAAATATATCAGAACGTACAGAATTTGCAAGGTTGTGTTGTACTAATATGATCATGTAAACAAGTAACCATGCACAAGTAGTACAAATACACCCAAAAATATTTGTAGTGAGTTTGCATTTTGTTATCCATAATAGTAACTAGGAATAATCGGTGAAGCGTCTTAATAGCTTTATTGTGTATATATTGTACATTTGTAGGGATTAGTATAATTTAAGAATATGCATATCAGAACATTTCATCTGTATCCGAAAAATATTTGACATCTGAGCTAATCTTACAGTGTACAAATGTAAACTAAGTTTTCATTGATGTCCCTGATCCAAAAAAAAGGTCAGACTACTGGCGAACTACAAATGTTTTATTTTGATTCCACAATTGCTGTATTTTGGGAGCATGTCTTAAATTTATTACTGTACTGTAGTTGGTAATAGATACCTGAAGCTACTAATAATGGCACATTGTGTGCGTCTGTATAAAAAATAATACTATTGAAGGTACACATGGGAAGTATTGTACGATAGAGTTGAATTGGAATGGTCAGTGGCTGGACTGCGATCATAGCGTAATACCAAATTTCAAGTACTATAGCTCCCCATGCCATGCATATGCGCACAATGTCAACCAGGATGAGTTCAAATTGATGGACATCTTTGGAATTGCTTTGAAAATGACTGGCACAAGGTTTGTACCACTACCAAGGTTAGCGTGGTACCTAGTCCCAGAGACTGACCCGGCTGATGGATTGCGTGTGTTAGAGAGGGATGAAGATGTGTCAGATATGTTTGCCGTGATGCGTGGTGCTGGTAAGGATAGCATTGAAATATTTTACATGACATCCGATGCATGCAAGATGACAGCTACTGGGGCAGCCTATGTGCTACCAATGGCTATTCCAAAACCGGGGTCGTTGTTTACATCATCGGCCCAGTATGTCGCTTACCTGTCAAGTGGGAAGGATCCACACCCACTAGGCTCACAGGAAAGGGGAATTCAAGAGCTAACAGGGGAACTATGGTATCTGGCATGGAATCCTGTGGGCAAAGTTCCTATGGGGCGTGGTATTGCTCTAAGAAAGGCTGCCCACAGAGTGTGGTCAGGAGCTGTATGGCCATAGCGTGTGCTGGAGAATTTTTAACTTATTTTGAGAAATCATTCCAAGTTAATGGTTATGTAATGTTGCTTATCGAAGAATGGATATCTAAATTCTTGTTGCAAATTTCTGTAATGTATTGTTTTTGATCATGTGTACTTCACATGGTACCTAAAATTAGTCCCTTATGGCTCATTGTTCATTCAATGTTATGTTCATTCAAGAGTTTATGGATGGAATGCATAAATACAAAAAAAAAACAAAACGGAGCAATTTAGGGATTGAAAAGGGCGCAATTTAGATAGTTTATGGATGGAATGCATAAAATCAACGAAAAACAAAGGGTGCACTTTAGGAAGAGCAAATTAACAGATATTTACGAATTGTCTTAGCCTGTTGGTTCAAGTACTTTGAATTGCAATTGTACTAGGTGCATGGCTTTGTACATCTCCAATATATACTGCATTATGGTTGTATGTACTCATATGTTGGATGTACATAAATATTCGCCACGTGGCTCTATACATTGTGTTCATTTGTAAACTAATATGTTTTTTACACTTGATTTAGATGTACAGCTGTATCACTTCTACATTATAGTGCATTGAGATTTACATTTGTATCCAAATTTGTTTTTTGTTGATTTAGTGTGTCATTCAGCATATGAATAAATTCATAAACGGCCTCAGAGCTGAGATGTACAGAAGTTTCAATAGTGTGTGTCCTGCTGAACTTATTGTCTCAACTACCAATTAAATTGACTTGTACTAGTAGGGAGTAATTAGAGTTGATAGAGGGCCTGCACAACTAGTTCATTAATATGGGGAAAGGCCAACTATCAAACAATATTCACCTACAAATTAGATTTCAGTATAGATTGTCCTGAGGAGAGACTCATTTTTTTTGGAGTTCTTGAACACATATTGGCCTCCGTTAAAAAATGGGTGGAAAGATACAGTTTAAGGGGAGGAACACCTGCTGGAAGTTAGTGGAGGATGCAGACAATGGAAGGCTGGTATGATTCTGTGGACTCACACTTTCTTTATCTATATGTCCTGCTTAAAATGGCTATATTTACTAGTAAATACAGCATTTCAATAGTTGACAATGTTAACATGTATGCTAATGAATTGTTTGGCCTGCATAACAGGTAAATCTTCAATAGTAGTCCAAAACTGTACAAATATATGTTAATCTTCACATGTATATTCATGAATCAATTGTCGTAATTGCCAGATGTGTACACAGTTAGGATACGTCATTACGTCGAAGATATTTAAAAAAATAAATACATTAACAATACAGAGTATAAATGCACACATCTGTTGCATGGTTTGACAATTCTGTACATTGATTAGAATTTAGCAGTTAAATGTGTACATTTTTTGGAGATGCATTTTCAATAACTCGTATAACTAAAACACAAGTTGGTTGTGTAAAAATAAGAGTTGTATTAATAGTCGATTACTGGACGGGTGTTTTAATGATATTGATGTAGTATATGCGGCACAATAATGTAGCCTAAACTGCATGTTTTTGTGTTTGACTATTTCAGTGTATGCCACCGGTATTTATCAATCAATGCAATAACAATGTGCCCAATGAAGTAACTATGTTCACGGGGGATGGATACCCATACAAAATGCAAGCAGTTGTTGAGGACGGAAATGCGTACCTCGCACATGGATGGACGACCTTCAGTGAATTGCAAAGTATTGGTAGAGAAAGCTTGCTATTATTCTCATTTGATGATGCAAGAGAAATAGATGTAGCTCTGATGGAATGTGATGGGGGGAACAATGCAATAAATTCATTACCATACACGCCGGAGGAAAGACTGGAGCAAGAATGGGAGAATAACAGAAACCTCGAAATCAATCCTATGAACCGTTCAGTAACAGGTTATTGTACATACTATGACATGTAGTATATTGCTAATGCATAAATGGTGAATGTGCATAACTGCTTCTTTAATTCATGGAACAGGGAGATCTCTGTACATCAGTGAAGAAAGTAGTAGCTACGCAAGCTTCAGTCTTGGTACAGATTCATGCATCAGCCAAGGAAATCAAACAGGTCTGTTGTTTGACTATATGGAATATACTAATTGAATACAATCATTTCAGACAGCTAACTAGTGTCATACACAAATGAAAATAAAGAAAAAGTACGTCTGAGTATTATATCTGAAACTTAAGGTAAAGCTACTAAACAGATGCAGAGTTAATTCTTTGAAAATTTCATATTCATATTTGGCTGGAATATGAGCTAACTATTTTACGTCTGGGAAAGATTTGTACTTCTGTGAGAATTTGTACATTTGTGGCCATATCAATATGTCAGTATCTCTGCACAGTACAATACCAGTATTTCTGAAATTTAATGTACAAATCTTGAACATATGTGATGTTCCTCTTCATGTACCCCTATGATATGTCTTTCAAAAAACCAAAAAAAAAATAAAATAATTGAACAGTTGGAAAACATTTCAGCTATTGAAAATGCATATAGACAAAAGTGGTCTTCAAATGTATATACTAACATTTCAGCATTGCTAAATACGATTAAAAATACACAAATCCACACTTACAACATAACCTTTAGAAACAACTACATGAGTGTAAAAACAAATGAATGGAAGCAAGGTCAAAAATGCATATAGGCAAAGGGGGGAGTCAAATGCAACATTTGAATCATATCTTTGATACTCGTTTGTGTTGACTTAAACGTATATAGACACAAAGTTATCTTAATGTGTACTCAAATGTAGTATACGTTTAAAGTTGCAGGTGTGCTACATGAAGATGACCACTTTGAGCTGAAGCTTGGATTCAAAGCTGTTACATATCCATGCACCTTGGTAAGAGTCAGACATCCCATGAAGATATACACAGACAACAACATAACTGAGTCCTACTCTGTTTTGTTAATTACATATTCCTTAACATTTATTTGTAGGATCTGCCTATGGTGTTTGCTAATGAGATGTTGAACGACGGGGCAAATGAAATTCTATTCAGGCGAGAGGGTTATGGGGTTTGGCCTATTACGGCAGAGTTAGGAGAGCTCAGATGTTTACTGCGAACAGGCTGGGACATCTCTGCATTCGACAACGAATTGCAGTATAATGATGTTTTGCTCTTGTCACGCGTGGTGGCTGAATCAGGAATATGGACTGTGGGGGTTAGGAGACGTGACGATGGAAATGCGTAATGGTTAACTGTGAGCCATTTGAACAGCAATTCAAAAAGGATCATATGTATGTTAAGGGCGGAACAGAGGATATACGGGTACTTGAACAAAATGGCTTTGGTATTCATGGATCACCGGGTAATGCTACTTGTCTTCTTACATCTAAATATTTTGTTTGCAAACTTCAAGGATAGTAATTGACCAAAATATTTGTATCTGTAATGTAACGGTTGCTATCAAATATTACCTTGCATCAAACCCAAACATATCGATTACATAACGCACAATATCGCATAGGAATTTCAATAACTTGAATATAACCTATGAAGAGAAGATAACCAGGACTACAAATTTAAGGATATTGAAGTGGTCTATACCGTTGAGCTACCAGAAGACGCTTCACCGGTTGAACTAGATAGATCGAACTTGGATCCACAGATTTCTCCAATCAAGTTAAGCTGGGAGTTGAGACATTCGTTTTCATGCTCCAGCTTCTGGAATGTCTCAACTTCAATCTAACTTAGCCTTCCTTTTTCGTCAACAATCGGGTATTTCACATTTCCATGAGAGATTTCTTGAAATGTTTATTTCATCCATCTGTACATTTATGTTCAAATGAGCAAGGTTTGATGAATTTAATTCACTTAAAGTATTCAATAATTTCATTAATGAACAATACAAGGGCGATAAAATTTTGTTAGTATCTATATTGGTATTGTAGTTCAAATGAAATTCCAACAACTTCGCAGATGCAAGGGACGAAAAAAACGAGTGCGAAACAAAGAAGCTAAAGAAACTGGTTTAACAAAAGGAAATTTAAAAAACAGAAATGAAGTTTGTAGGATCAAGATTGCGTAAATTAGTGCATAATCCCAGGGAATAACTATTAAAAAATACAATCTGGTTAACATCTGAGCCAAACATACTGGTTTAACAAAACGAAATGCCACAAAAACAACTTAAACATTCCAGTCTACTGGGTGAATTAGTCCATAATCCTAGATAAAGACTATTACAAAAGACTATCTGGTTACCCCCACATAAGGCACCTACTAGCAAAGGTAACGCATGTACCTACATCCATTAATTCATTTGTCCTCAAGTAGCGTGATCTTGTCCTGCAGTTCGCGGATTAGTCGTGCGTCCATCATCTTAACCCTCTCTAGATACTTGACTTGGTCACACTTAACCTTGAAAGACTTAGTAAGAGCTTCCCAGCGTTCACGGTTATCTTCAGCAAAAGCCTTCTCGGCTTTCAGTTGCGCTTTAAGGTCTCTGACCTCTGCCCTCTCCTCTTGAAGTCTTTCGCCAATGAACTGTAGAGCAGAAGACGCCCGTGGGGAAAATGCAGGGTCTATAAAGTCCTTGTATTCACACTTGCGTGTGTCGGTTAACACCTGATACGATGCAAAACGTTTATATGTCAGCTTAGTTGTTCTATTAGTAAATCACACCCTTAGAGCGTTGAATTTGTAAGGTAATGGTGCTGCTAATTTAAAAAAGCAACCCTAATACCAAGGGACTACAACGCTGGTCATCTAACGAGTTACAAGATTTGGCCAAGATAGTTGGAATAAAAAGGAACGAATACCAACATAATTGAATAGAAAATCTCTGGACAATATCGAAAAATTTGGGACAAACTAGAAAATGTGTAATTTAGATTAGAACATATGATGTCTGTTAGTATCAACAACATACTTAACTAATTAGTGCTACATGTGTAGACATTATAATTCTAGAATCCTAAATCATCGCTACAACATTGTACAATAAGAACAAATAAGTATGCAAAAAACCACAGAACAACTAAACAGTACATACAAAGCGGGGTTGAACCTATTTACATCGAAAAATATCCAACAACAATAATTTTCACAGGTAATTAACCAATTGACAAGAGGCAATTAACAGATATGACGGCTAGAAAGATTAAAACAGAGAAATGGACGGGAATACTTACATCGTAAGTAGGGCAACCCCAGTGTTAGACCCCACTGAATTGTTTTGATAAGCAAACAAGCACAGACTATTTAGATTAGACTAGTATTGGAAGTACTCTTATGTTCTTAGTTTCTTAGTGA
>JAYMSL010003326.1:0-12615 GCA_036897195.1 Plantago coronopus | reverse complement strand
AAGGCGGGTGGGTTTTTTTAATGTACACCCATATCCCAAACCACACACCGTTCAACACCACCAAACGACGACTTGCGGCCCCACCACCTCCCAAACCACACTATCCACCACCACCCAAACGACTTAATTGTTGCCACCACCATAGGTTCCACCGCCACCGCCTCCATACCCACCACCACCATTAGATCGGCTTATTGGACAAGAAGAGAAAAACGAAAACAAGGAAAAGGCATAAAAAGAAAAGAAAAGAAAAGACTGAAGAAAGGAAGCAGGAGCTATCTGCTCCGATCTGTAGGAGCCAGATCGGGGCAGTAGCTCCGATTAGTCAAGGCGGCACCAGAAGGTTAAGGAGAGAAGGGGTTTTCTTTTTAGTGAGAGGAAATTTTTAGAGAGAAAAGGATTCAAGAAGTTTCAAATAAGTTCGCGTACACCTAAACCAACCTTATAAATCCAAAAAAAATCATACCACCTTATGCTTTCGTCAGAGTTAGAACCCCCGACATCTCCTATACTACCCCAACACTTTTACCACTTACCCACCCTACTCACTCCCTTCTTTGAGAAAAAATTGTTAATTACTTATCAACAATTTAGTTTTCTGGGCTAATAATCAATTTAATTAGCTACCAAAATGAGTCGTATTGTTCGAAATGTCATTTACGAATTACAACAACAAAGATGAGGACGTGCTAGCTTCAATGTTTCATTTATGGAGGTATAATTGGTATATGGTAAGAAGATTGGTTTATTATTGGCGCGTCCACTCAACTTAACAAAATCTCGATCTTATAATTAGGTTGCATATATCCAATAAATTAAATTAATATATTATCGTGGTCAAATGATTTCTACCTTAATCCATATAAAATTACCAAATGGATACTTAGGTAGATATAAAATAAATATAAATCAAGTGCCAACCATGAATGGATATGTAATATCATAAATTCATATATTACAGAAAAATCAACATCATGCAATATGCTATAGCTGTTAAGAAACCAAAATTAAAAGAAAAAAAATTCAACATGAACGTAAGCTAGCTACACCGGATGATTCTGATAAATTCTCGAATTATCCGAGAAGAATGTCAACTATTTGGTACCTAATCATATTTAAAACTTCATTTGAAAAAAGTGCACCTACTTAAAAATGCTATGTAGACATAAAATGATATATACATATTTGTAGTTATGAGATGATAAAAGGGTAGAATAAAAGTAGGATTTTTTTTTATATGAGCCAATTTATTTACTTAAGAGTATCAAAGTACAGAGTGCATATAGTAATTTACTAAAGGAAAATGATAAATTATTACTTAAAACATAACGAGGGATGCTCATCCCAGGAAGCCAGACGATCGAAATATTAGGCGATAAGACGCCATTCTCCTGAAACCACAACCATAGATAGCTGTGAATTTTGACGAAGACCGTTTAAAAATAGAGAAAAATTTGGGAAAGACCACTTTTTTTTTTTGAAACGGCAAATTTCTTTTTACATATATTAATAAGAAAAGAGCATAAGCAATGCTTGGAACAATTACAAAGATTAGAGACAATACCAGACCTACCCGTGATTCAAACACCGAGATTACATCAAACCCTATATACGAACCCATACTCGAAAACTCCTAAACCAAACACTTATTTGTGGACTTTTCAAAAAGACCACTTAATGGTATCATAATATGCAATGTTATCAATACAATGTTCAATGTTACCAATATGTTATCTTATTTGTGGATTTTTTAAAACTACCACCTAATGGCATCATAATATACAATGTTATCAATACAATGTTCATTGTTACTAATATGTCATATTAGTAATATTAATAACATTGAACATTATATTGATAATATCGCATATTATGATATTATTAGGTAGTCTTTTTGAAAAGTCCACAAATAAGTGGTCTTTCTCAAGTTTTTGTAGTTCAATTTAGATTCAAATCAGTTTATTTTAAATTTGCTTAATGCAAATTTATATTTCAAATAATTTTAATTTAGTTCCGTTTAAATTCATTTAGTGTAGTTTAATTATTAAATTATAGATGAATGTAACAGAACTTACTAGACAAAAACAGCTAGTGCGCTAGAAGTCTAAAACGATATGCATGACAAATGTTGTTGTTTCACGAATTAGCCGTCGACAATTAAACAACTAAGATACGCGTTACTGTCATTCTTTCTGTCTTAAATTTCAGGTCAACTCTTTAATTCCCTCCCTCCGTCCGCTCAAACGAGCTCCATGTTAACTTTGACACAATATTTAAGGAGAGTAGTAGTTTATTGGTATATAGTACAAGTAGGGTATAGTAGAGTAATTAATGGAAAGTAAAGTAGTATAAGTGGGGTTGAATTGTGGTAGTTTGTTGATATATAGTACAAGTGGGGTAAAAGTGTTTGATTTAAAAGTAATAAAAAATTTCATTTTTGGACATGGGGCTGGATTGAGCGGACTCCCAAAATGGAAAGATGGGGTGGAGCGGACGGAGGAAGTACATAGTTTACATATATATATTCTATCCAAGCACAACTAACGTATATGATGAAGTATAAAATTTACATTCTATCCAAGCACAACTAACTAAGTATATGATGAAGTATAAAATTTACAATATTTTAATTTAATTTTATGCTTTAAATTAAACATAATAATGAGAAACACCTACTAGCCAGCAAAACTTCATTATTCCACTTTGCATCTTATATATATAAGCCAATCAACTTCATACCTAGACACACCATTAGCACAACTTAAATCAAAGCATTAAGTTCAAGCATAAATATGGCACAAACAATACTTTTTACACTTGTAATTATCTCCTCCCTTGTCTCCCCAATACTTTGTAGATATTCCCATGCACAAATCAAGGCTTGGTGCAGCCACACTCCACATCCGCAACCTTGCGAGTACTTCTTGACGCATAACACCAAATACGGGGCTCCCATCAAAGGGAAGTCTGACTTCTTCAAGCTCTCGACCAAATTGGCTCTAGATCGTTGCGCACAAGCTCACCGTCACATTTACACTTTGGGCCCAAAGTGTAATAGTGCACGCGAAAAGGCTGCATGGGCCGATTGCATGGAGTTGTACGAGTATGCAATTCAAAAGATAAACAAGACAGTTGATCCTACGTGCACATCAGCTGATGCTCAAACATGGTTAAGTGCAGCTCTGACCAATCTGGAGACATGCAAAGATGGGTTTGCTGACTTGCACATTACTGATAATGTCAAACCCTTGATGTCAAACAATGTTAGTGCATTGCTAAGTAATACTCTTGCCTTGAACAAGGGAGCATCTGGAAATGTGAATACAAAAGACGGGTTTCCGACTTGGTTGAAGCCAGGGGAACGAAAGCTCCTACAATCCTCTAGTGTCAATGCGGATATTGTGGTGGCACAAGATGGTTCTGGGAACTTTAAGACTATTACAGAGGCGATTGCTGCTGTTGGGAAACAGTCGGCTAGTAAAAGGTTCGTGATTTCAGTGAAACAAGGAACTTATAAGGAGAATGTTAACATTAAGCTGAAGAACATCATGTTAGTCGGGGATGGCATTGGAAAAACCATTATCACCGGAAGCAAGAGCGTTGGTGGTGGCACCACCACTTTCAATTCGGCCACGGTTGGTAAGTCAATTTGACTGGATAGCATTATAACAATTAATCAAAATCATCACTATAATCAATAGAAGACATAGATCCTGCTAATCACCAAACTATATTTTGAAGTGTTTCAATTCTATATTACAAGTAGCATTTTTTCAAAATGTCCAGACATGTTTAGACAACGAATCACAGCTCAGTTGGTAAAACGCTTACCCTCCAAGTAACAGGTTGTGGGTTCGAATCACTTTTGTCTCTTCAGAAAAATAAATATGACACATGTTTAAATCATTCAAGAGTAAACTAAATTTTCTCCCATTACGTACGGCTTTTTAAATTACATAGCGTAATTTGGCAAAGTGTTTAAACTATAAATTTATTTGAAATGTTGATCGCAGCTGTTGTCGGAGATGGATTCATTGCCCGTGGCATAACCTTCAGAAACACTGCCGGAGCCCAGAACCATCAGGCAGTGGCTCTTCGATCTGGATCCGATCTTTCAGTCTTCTACCAGTGTAGTTTCGAGGGATATCAAGACACCCTCTATGTCCACTCTAATAGGCAATTTTATAGAGAATGCGACATTTACGACACAATTGACTTCATCTTCGGTAACGCAGCCGTAGTATTCTAAAATTGCAACATATATCCAAGGAACCCGCCCAATAAGATCAATACCATAACCGCCCAGGGCCGCACTGACCCAAATCAAAATACCGGTATTTCCATCCACAACTGTCAGGTTACAGCAGCTCCTGACCTAAAACCAGTTCAAGGTTCTGTAAAAACATACTTGGGTCGCCCATGGCAGAAGTACTCTAGAACAGTTTTCATGAAGACGTCTTTGGATAGTTTGATCACCCCTGCTGGTTGGATGCCTTGGAGTGGGAACTTCGCATTAGACACTTTATACTATGGAGAATACGCAAATACAGGTTCTGGAGCATCCACTACAAATCGGGTAACCTGGAAAGGGTACCGAGTAATTACTGCTGCATCTGTAGCATCACAGTTCACTGTTGGTAATTTCATTTCTGGGAGTACATGGTTGCCTGCTACCAACGTACCATTTACTTCTGGACTTTGATTAATAGTGTTTTCTTCCTCCTGCATTTGTTTGTGATGATTATGTTTTTAATCGATCATTTGTATTTGTGATGAGAGTAAAAACAAATGTATACAATCAAATGTTCATAATACAGGTGAATGGCACATATAGTCCCAAAGTTTGGTGATTTGGCATACGCAGCCCTCCGTTTGTTGGGGGTGGCACATGTAGTCCTAAAGTTTAGTAAACCTTGGCTTCAATGGGACTATTGACAAATTAAAGTCAACTTTTTTCTTGATGGCATGGCAAGTCTTACTCACTATTTGCACTTTGACCATGTCCACGTCACCTCCACGTCATCTTTCACAGAAAAATTGCTAAAAAAGAAATAAAAAAAAATCATGTTTTCTCTATACATAAATCAGCCAACCAACACAAAAGGTAAAAAAGCAATAAACAAACATAAACATAAAAAAGTCATGATTGATGAATAAAGGAAACAGTTTTCTAAACATAAGCATAATTTAGTACTTAGCATTACATTTTCTTCCCTGATAACCAGGTAAACATAGCAACGCGAGCTAGGTTTTTTAGAGTGATAATTTGGAGGGAGTGATTTGGAGTTTACGTTTTTGTCAAGTTTCTATTTTCATTTTTCTATTTCCTTTTTTTATTATTAATTACTATTTTATTTTTATGTTAAATTTTTGTTTAATTAGCTGACCTGGACAGGTCAAAGCCAAATAAGATTACTCATGTCTCCATGTCAGCAATTTGTTTGACAAAATTCAAAAAATAAAACTTTAGGACTACATGTGTCACCCCCTACAAACTTAGGACTGCGTATGCCAAAACGACCAAACTTTAGGACTATATGTGTCATTCACCCAATTAATGATAACGGTTAGGCACTGCAGGATTTCTCATGTGGTACGTGTTGTTAATGGCTTTGGCTTTGGCGATATTGTGAAAGTGTGTGTGGATAAGTTCAAATTGTGAGATCTGGATTCTACAAGATTTGTGTATTTGATTCCTTCTCGTCGTAATTCTCAGTTTTCGTTGTTTTGTGATGATGATATGGTCAACATGATTGATTTGTGCAACACGTGTGGGTTAAAATTCGTCGATGAAACGACCCAGATTCAGTTGTTTCTAATATGTCTGTAGGTTCAAAACGTAGCTTGACGGACGTTTTGGGTGAGGGTAACGGCGGGTCGAGTGAGAGAGGAGTTGTTGGTGAGTTAGCTAGTCTACAACAGCTATTGTAACTTGTTTCAGGGTTTCTGACAGAGATGTAACTAATGTGGAACGTGGTGGTTCGGGAATGAACGTTGCGCGTGAAAGTCGGTTAGGGGTTGTAACTAGTGATGTGGCTGTTGTAACTTCTGAGGATGTTGCATTAGTCACTCGTGCAGTTGCCTGTTTGGGCAGGCTGTGAATGATGTTGCATTATACGGTCCCGCACAGCATAATAACAGGACGTTGTTGTCTTTGAGTTGGCATAACGAGATACGTGATGTTGGGCAGTCCTTCAGGGATGGTGTGAAAGAGTTCAGTGTTGAACTTGTGAAGCTCTTGATAGGGTTGGGTTTTCGTGTCTCACTATCTAAGAATACACGTGAGAGGATTCGGGCTAGATGCTCAACGGCTGAGTCTGACGGGTGCGAAGGGCATGTTTTGGCTGTAGTGTATTCTGGAAACGGCAAGTTTTACATTCACAACCTCCTCATATGCACAACAAAGTATTCGTCTTGGCTGATTACATGCTTAAGGGAGTTGTAGTGTGTCCACTCTTCCGCGATTAGGTCTAGTTCAAGGAGGGTCCAGTGGTACCATTGTGGTTCCCCGGCAAGTATGTTAGGCATCGGTATGTTAAGAGGAAAAAAGAGTACGGTCTCATGAATGAGTTGGCAGATGGACTGCTTGACTACTGATGTGACAGACTTGACGATGGGGAATCCGCTTGGCTGGAGTAATGACTGCAGAAATCGGAGTACGTTATTTTGTTGGAGGTATCATGATCAGTTAGAAGAGTATATATAGTATAGTTAGCATGTTGGGCTTACCCAAAGAAGGCAGTCGAAAACTGCGTATTTAGGTTTATCTAGCAGCTTGTTCGCTTCACGAACCATCAAGTGCCCTACTGTTTTCATGATGGGGGGGTGCTAAGTTCGTCTTGCGTTAGTATAAGCCGACGTCCTTGATGGTGACTTTGTCTCCAGTCGGCGATATATTGATCCAGCACCTGTATTTTCATTATTGTTATAGTTGGTCATATATATAGTAAGGCAGTTGAATGTAACTAAATACCGTATCTAGTTGTTGTAACTAGTTGTAGGAATCTAGTTGCCAGTATAGTTGTTTCAAACATTTCACAAATATTACATTCATCCCAAGTTTTAATAATATTTTCTAGAAACTTCAGTTATCACGAAAAATAGTACACCGAAAAAATATATTTAACTTATTTTTATCATTATATATTTATATTCATATTTTCAAAATTGATAAATGTAATAATTATCCCAAATTTTAAAAATGTTTTACAAGAAACCTAATGATAAATATAATACTACATATAATTACTATCTAACAATTATTATAAATAGCTTCTTTTTTTTTTACAATTGATACATTTAACCAGAACTTTTTGCATCTTAATTAATTTCTCTTGTTGTATATCGACTAGAAGGAGTACTAAATAGAGTTCTGAGTATTTTTCCAAATGTGCTACGCTATGAACTTGTCAAATAGAATCATCAATTGAACAGTATAGGTATATATGATCTCCCAATTTTTTCTCTCTCTAGTAAATCCTTCTCTCCTCCAGTAAACCTAGCCCACCGCCGCCATTGTTCTACGGAGCTTCTGCTCCGATCCGAGCTCCCCGGATCGGAGCAGTTAGCTCCGATTCATCTTCTCTTCCTTCAGTTTCCGTTTTCCTTTTGTTTATTCCTTTTTGCTATCTAATAAAGCCGATCTATCTCGAGATTTTCTTCTCAACTGAATTGAAGTTTGAAGGTGATGGTTTGGGGTTTAGGAGGCGGAGTGGTGGTGGTGGTGGCCTGCTCCGATCTGCGAGGTGATGGTTTGGGTGTTGAGGTTGGGTTCTACTGCTCGCGTCGTTCCGGAGGCTAGATGGGGAGTTGTTCTCGATTCGATTTTGGTGAAGCCGACTGAGATCAGTGGAGGTTATGGGGCTCCGAATTGGTGGATGCCGACAGGAGGTTATGGGGCTCCGGTTTGGTGGAAGCCGACTGAGATCAGTGGAGATTATGGGGCTCCGTTTTGGTGGATGCCGACTGAGAAAAGAGGGGGTTATGGGGCTCCGTTTTGGTGGATGATGTGTCTCTAGTTACACAGGTTTGGTTCTAGGGGTCTTCGGGTTTGGAGTCGAGTTTTAGGCGAAATTCGTTCTCATTGGTTTAGGTGCAAGTTTGTTCTTGTGATGGTTCAGGTGCAAGTGTTCTTGAAGTCGTGGTTCAACTGTTTGTGCGGTTGTGGTATAGGTGTAAGTCTGGTTAGTTGAAGTCAGGTGCAGGTGTAGTCGTGGTTTGGTTTAGGTGCATGTCTGGTGCAGGAGTTAGTGAAGTCGTGGTTCAGGTGAAATTCGTGTTTCAGGTACAAGTCTGGTTCAGGTGTAGTTGAATTCGTGGTTCAGTTGCAAGTCGTGGTTCAGGGGTTCAGGTGCAGGGGAAGTAGTGGTAGGCAAGTCGTGTTTCCGGTGTTGGTGAAGTCGTGATTCAGGTGCAAGTTGGTCGGGTTCAGGTGTAGTTGATTGGTTCAGGTGCAAGTCGGGTTCGGGTTTAGTTGAATGGTTCAGGTGCAAGTTGTGTAGTTGAAGTCGTGGTTCAGGTGTAGGTGTAGGTGTAGTCGTGGTTCAGGTTCATGTGTAGGGGAATTCGGTTTTGTTTGATAGTCTTGATTAGGTCGGTTATTGTCGTGTAATTGTTGTCGAGCATTTCTTATGCTCGTACTTTAATTAATGAAAAATTTTACCGTTTCCAAAAAAAAAAAATCATTAGCTAAAGAATACTCTTTCCATGGCAAACTGGCAATAGAATGAACATGAAGTAGCAAAGCAGGGAGCATTGAGGTTTGGTCATAATTTGTGGAGTGGTGATGTTGTGGGGGTAGCTTTTGGAATAAAATGTAGTCGTCATTACAGAGAAATGACAACTTTAGGGATCGGAAAAGGCGTGTGAGGTACATTATAATTTGATACTCCTTTCATCTTTTATCATCTCCATTCATTGATTTAAGAAATAAGAAGGCTGTCATGTCAAAATTAAACCTACTTTTACACCTTATTGCTTCTCAGCTTTAACCTCTGTATAAAGTTGTTATGGTCTTCCACAAACCACTCCATATATTAATCCACCTACGTACTACTTCTACAGTATTACTCATTCATTAATGAGAGTTAAACAAATACAAATTCTGTTATTTTCTACTTAAAATTAGTTCAGTTCAGTTTTTGATTAGTTTACGTTTATACTTTACTTTAATTAACTTCAGTTTAATTCAGTTAAGATAAAGTATAAGTTTAGTTTAAAAAATTTCAACTAAAATTAACTGAAAATAACAAAACCCTAGTATGTGAATTATTGAATTGGTTCTGTTGCAACATAGATATTTGTATTAGAAATTGAAGTGTCTTTTAGTCACATGGGATATGAATATGATGATGGCCACGTAGAGATGCAAGAAAAAAAATAAAGATGCGTATTTGAGGCTAGATCAGCTGAGGAAACTAAAGAAGAAAAGCATCAAAATCAGCAGCCCTTTTGAGTACTTGAAGATAATGCCATTTTTTACTTTTATTGCTGCTGCTTTGTCATATAACACAACACTCTTTCCTTTTTATCAAAACAAAAACACTAAAGATTAACGCGGTTTACTATTCCTCTAAACTTATTCATACTTTTTTCCAGTTTTGCATACATGTTCACATTGATGCATCTAGTACTTTTGTTATTACTTAGTAATTAATAGTCCGGAATATATGAGTATGATAATTCTTCCGTTCCAAACTTGATATATATATGTCTTGTGTTACTTCTTTATGATCAATGCACACTACTCCTAACTACTAACTTGTGAGGATTTAATTTGCGTTAACTGTTCTTCATACATTGCTTAGAAAACGTAGACATCTTCGTGTATAATTAACGTTGGAGAACAAGTGATTTTAATTAAGGGGTAGCTAGATAAACCCTAGTTTAAAGTGTACGTCGTTTAAGATTACCTGATTTAAACTGTATTGCAGTACTAGAAAGTATGGGTGAAAGAGTTTATATGTAGCAAGATGTAGAGATGATAAAGATGAGTTTACATATAGTGAGAGAGATTCCTTTCTTTAATTTCGATCTTTCTTTCTTTTTGTTACGTTCAAATTGATCATATAGTGTGATCTGCTTTTGTAGCTAGTCTTTCAGAAAACTTGGTTTACACATTCAAATTATTTGGTGCTTTCTTTGTAGTATATGTCTTTTTAGGTGATCAAAGATGAGAAGAAAACTTTTTGACTGAAAACTACTTTAAATGTACATTCTTTTGAGTCAAGACAGATACACTACTAGCCATGAATTTGGTATTTTTTTTAATAAATAAATTCTTTTATCTTTGATGCTACCCCAAAATTAGCAAAATTGTTCTCATTTTGTTTTATGCAATCACTAGATCATAGAGAGGTTTAGCCGGCAATACCTTATTACTAAAATCGTTTAGGACCTAGCATATAATTAATGTATTTTAGTTAATAATTCACTATTACAAGTAAACTCGCTCCTATATATGTGTACGGGCTGTACGCATATCCTGTATCATTACTGAATTACATACAAGTCAAGCAAAACGTGGTAAACATAAGAATGTTAATTAAACCCATGAGGCCTAAATCCGACCTGAAGGTAGTAGAAGCCCATGGAGATTGACCTTTATTCTTGACATGTTGACTCTACATGGTTAATTTTATCCCGTCCGTTGATACATGTATCTTATTTATGAATATATACACAAAATATACAAAATAAGGTATATTTATGCATCTTTATGGCATGATTTACTTATATGTTGGTAAACTTACTTGCTTTTCACATGTTGGTGACATTATTTATGTTAATGTTTAAAACTTTTAACATCTCGTCCTATTTACTTAGCAGCTAAAATAATACTCAGATTTAGTGCTCATAGACTTCATATTTTTGCTTCCATATGTCTCAGTGAATATAATGTGTATTATGCATGTATATATGATTGATGAGTGGGTTGTAATTTGCTCTGGTTCCAAAGCTAGGTGCCATGGCATGCGTAGGCTGAGGAATATATATTGAGACCACAATCTCACTAACACACAGTATTGAATGGTCCACCAGTCAAATTATTACATCATATATTACATCAATTATTTATATCCTCAACTCTTTTTCTCCATGCAATCCATGCAGGCTTCAGCATCTTACACAACTTACATGCAACATATATACTTTAGAAATTTGAACTGTATCTCATAATTTAGCTCTAGCTTAAGCTACATAGATATCATGTACTGATGTACAGTTCACTTCATATAATCATGTCTAGCTCTATCAACAATTGATCACAGTTATAAGTTGGGCAAAGTTATTTTACATATCTTAGCTTTATTCTGTGTGTTTTTGAGCCTGGAACTGTATATTTCACTATTACTACTCCACATTACACATTTCCCGATTCCTTCAAACAGACAGCTCCCACTTCTTGCTTCACTTTTAAGACCTCTCCTCGTATTTTGTAATAATCCATCTCTCTACCTTTGATTTTGTTGATTTGATTTGATACCTCCCATGTTAATTCCATGCTCCTAAAGTACTCTCTTCTTCTATCAATCTCTCTTTCTACTCACCAACACTACATTCTGTTCTGTTCTAGTGGCCTCTCCTTTTAATTTAAAATAAGTACTCCGCCTCCTCCTAAACTTCACATTTTACCATAAAGCTTGTAGGATTAGTATAATCTGCATGCCCTCTGAAATGATACAATGTGTGCCAAGGAGTGAATGCAGAAAGTTTGAAACTTTAAAGGGCGAACCGCAACATTACAAAATTTAGGGAGTCATTTGCACTAAGGTACAAAGTTAAGAAGTTAGTTTGCTCTTGAAATTAAGTTGATGAAGATTGAGCACTTTTGATCAATCAATGTTAGTTTAGTTAAGTAGTAATGTTCCAGATAAGATAACGATGGAAGTACGTAGCTTTTCCATTTGAGAGTATTTCATTACTGGAAAAAATTAAGCACCATAGAGCCAGATATATGTAACTACTTTGTGACGTCTATCTTTCCAAAAGTTAATGCACTTAAACGACACAATTGATTGAATGCCACCTAATTCATACTGCATACTTCATCATTTTTTTCTTTGATTTCCCACATATATATTGCATTCATTAAGAGAGAGTGTTGATTTCATATACAATATGCTTAAAACATATATACCACTGAAATATACGATAAGAAATAAGTGCTCATACCTAGAAGGCTAAGCGGGTTTATCTAACAATGTTGTAAGATTGAGTAGTTTTATCTAACATTGCTTGTTAACAAAATATTTCACTGGTATATAAAGCATTGTCTTACTCAAAGTGTTTTGTATCTAGAACACTCCACGTCTGCGCAGTCGTCCTGACTCCTGAAATTCCCCAAGAACTGATAGGTGAGCGGACTTATGTGTTTTAAGTAAACTGTGCGTACATATGGACCTCAGTATCTTCAGTCTTACAAAGGCGCGCGGTTTGCAGTAATTTAATCTTATATGAAAGATGAAACTTCGAAGTTACTGTACTTAAATACGTATAAATGTGAGTATTATTTATCCTTGACAATTAATTATTTTATTTTTAGTCAATTGTAAGGCCAGGTACAGTTAGCCCATAAACACACAATGGTGTTAGTGGAAAGTAAAGCTTATGCAT
>JAYMSL010003325.1:0-12618 GCA_036897195.1 Plantago coronopus | reverse complement strand
CTGCCGAGTCCAACAGTCCCACAGAACTAGCACCATTACTGTGTTGAGCATCCATATTAAGATTGTGATTTTTGCACCTAAATCTCAATCTGTAAGGTGCAATCTGCGTAAAGAAAGCAGAAAACAATACCCAATTATGTCAACAAGGTTTCGAGAAAAGAGATATCTAAGTTATTCCAAGAGTATAATTATTACCAAAGAGTTATGACATATCAATCATCAAAGACTCATAGTATACTCGAACCTACATATGTTACCTTGTTGAAGAAAGGCAACTATTAATTACTCCCTCCGTTCCAATAAAAGCTCCCTAACTTTCCATTTTTGGTGTTATATTACAAACCTCCTAACCCAAAAATGAAAAATTTTATACCACTCATCAATTCTTTGTTATTTATCTTTCTTACTTTTTCACTACTTTATCCCCACTCTTTCTTACTTTATTCCCACTTACCACTATACTAATATAATATCTCACACAGACTAATATTTTATTAATTTATCTTAATCCAAGAGAAAGCAACCACTTAAGAAGTTATTAATGGAACGGAGGCAGTACTATTCAAAGTTTCAAACAATATAGAGAACCCATTTCAGTCGAGGACTTATTACATGATCTGCTATGACATAAACTGGAAACATTGAAGACACAAAAGAAGATAGAGATACAGAAACTGAAGATATGCTGAACATATTATCTCCATACCTTCTTACTTTGCCGGATCTCACGCTTCACAAGAAAATGCAGAGGCAAATTGAGAGAAGCAGGAGCTTGGACCAATAGAAACAGCTTAGTAGGGCCTAAAAACAGTTCATTTACAAAGAATCACACACACAGAAATTACTTTTTACGCACGCTTTAAGTAGCATGAAAACACTACTATCAGTTACCTGCATAAGAATTTGACCCAGCACCGGCACCCCTGGATATCAATGTACGAATTGCCTACAAAATTCATGTACCGATAACATCAACACTCGGCATTGAAAACTCGTAGGAGAATAAACAAAATCACGCAAATACATTTAACAAACACCTTTCTGCAAAGAGCTTCGGCTACTTTAGTACGACTAAAGTCCCCCGAAACTATCCTCCCGTGTGAAAAACACAGCTCATAAACATGTAAAGGCCTCAAAGTACTAGGTCCAAGAACCAGACGGATTCTCTCAACATTGGGAACTTCAGCAATCACCAGCTGAAGTGCAGACTTGAGATTCGAAACACTGTTCATCAACTTCTCAAACCTTTTAATCCCCAATCTCACCTCTCGCTTTCTCGCAGCTAGCTTCCGCCGTGCCTTGGCATCACATTGCCCTAGCTCAGCTTCCTATTACACAGATATGAAACAGAATCTTAACAAAAGGCACAGGTTTTTGTGAGTAAATGGAGCTGAAAGCCTGAAAATAGGATCAATCACCGATTCCTTGTACTCCGTACGCAATTCGTCAAATGCCTTGGTAACGTCCTGCAATACCCTGCCAGATAGAACGTAATCAGAAATTGATATGCAGCTGAAGGCGTATTCAGTTAAAATGAATGGAATTGTGAACTCTGTGAGAGGAACTACGAGGGGATTTGCTGGTGCATGAAGAGAACAAAGCCGAGGATATCGGAGACGAGATGGAAAATGACGGAGCTGTCGAGTGAATCGGCGGTGGTGGAGATGTTGGTGGCTTCCTCCAATTCGGTGGTTCCTTGGCTTTCTTCCATGGAAGCCTCTGCCAATTTTGAGAGTGGAGTTTTGAGTCTTGTAGTTGTGGAGAAGAAGGGTATTGCTGCTGTACTCGGATTTTTCAAAATTTTCCAGGCGGGGTATTTTTTCTTTAAAAAATATATTTTGGTGTTGAATACAAGGTTAAAGTCCCATAAAGGCATAAACCAATATTTTTCAAACTAGTAAAATTGGAGATTTAATTCTATATATTATGGTTTGAACTTTGAAGTATACTACTTTTTTGTTTTATTTTATAAATAAGAAAATATTTTTTGCTCAATAAGAAAAGTCTACACTATTTGTAAAATTAAACAAACAACATGTCGCTCAGGTCCTGTTCTAGCATCGTGACTCAGTAATGGAGAAGGTGGATCCTCATGTCCCATTTTGGTGAAGTATCTACACAACTAACACAAGTACTACCATCCTGTGTCTTGTGCGATGAAGTTTAACCTATCAAGAAATTGTTGAAAAACTAAGGTAGTGCACTGGCGATTGTCATTGTTGAAGGAAAAAAAGCAGCACTTTTGTGCTTTTGGAAGAAAAAAAACAGAATTTGAATGTTTTATTTTACAATTTCTGCTTTTGTTTTTCTTAAAAAAGAACAGGTAACCTCTGCTTTTTAAAATCATCCCAAGAATTGCTTTTCTTTTTCTGCTTAAAGCACTTTCTTTTTCCTAATTACTCCCTCCGTCCCTCAAAACTTTAATTTCCACTTTTTACTAATTACAGTAGCAAACACCTGCGACTTTTACTCAAGATCACTTTTGTTTCATTTTAACCAAGGTTAAAATCAATTTTTAAAATTAATGGCAAACATTCACCAAGACTTTTCACCCAAATTAGTGTCCCACGGATGATCCTTCATGTTAGGTGTTAAAAAAACAGTTTATACAACCATTTATTTCGGAATCAATTTAAACAGCAACCTTTGTAAATCTCCTAGACCAATCCGCAAGATTCTTCAGATACAACCACTTCCACTTCGGCTATAGTTGAGGCAATTTGTTTCATTTAAAATGCAATACTACATGGGGTTACTTCTCATCTGAGATTCAGAAATACAGGCATTCTATCTTCTACTACTACGTACTGATGCATGATAATTCCAGGATCCAACTATTTACCACAACCAAAGATAACACTAACACATTCGGAGTGCTAATCAACATTTGCTATCTATGGAAAAGTAATCATACAGTTTTGATTGGTGGCAAACTGGCAATCACTACTACCAACCATGTTCTCTGAGAAAATGAGGGCAATCTGTAAAGTAGCATGTAGATCCCAGGTCATGTTGCTATCCAGGCAATTGATTTACCTATCTCAGAGGTGGATGCTTCCCGAGTACGAGATGGCTCGACATTCGGCCAGTGATATTATTTTTTGGCTATGGTCAACTCGGTGACGATAAAGCATTGTTCTCCTAGAGTATTGTGTCTGATCTGACGCTCTAATGCTCATAGCCCATAACGCTTTAATGCTTTACTCAGACTTGGCATTACATTGTATGCTTGATAGGATCTTCTCAATTCAATGATTGAACCTACCTGGATAAAGCAAACAGATACGAAAAGGAGGAAGTCAAAACAAGCGAACATTTAAACTCGAACTTCACACAACTTCGGAACCAGATAAAAGCAAGCGACTGGGAAGTACAGCAATGATAACAGGTTCTCCATCTATATGTGAATTTAACAAAATAACACACATACATATGGATTTCACAAATTCATAAAAAGGGTGGAATGGAGGATCATGCCTGAGAAACAAGATAATTAAAATCTTTGCACCCATAATGGAGGGACAAGGGTGATTCCAGAATCTTTTAGCGAGAGGGACAAAATTTAGTCAATGAATTAATGTGTTGCTTAAAATGGGGTTATCAAAAGAGAAAGAATAGGATCATCAAACGGGAACAAACTAGAAAGTAATATGCAAAGAAGATTATAAGGAATAGATTGAAACGAAGGCAAATCACAAGGAGGAAGTGCACATTAAGTAATTCAGTTTTGGGGTGGGGAACCATAATTTTGGCTATCATAGAGCATCAAGAAAAATGTCGAACATTTGACTTACAATGATTAGAACTGAAGTGAATCCTATGGAATAACCCTCATTGATACTACGTAAATGATGATCCAGAATAGAGGACGTAGTAGCCAAAAAGCTAAGCAACAAGCCCCCTGCAGAATATATATGATATCACAGTCAGAACATTGTAAAGAACAAGAGACAAATGAATCATGTCCAAGTGAACTGAAAACAAAAGGTGCGGTTTATTTAGAAGAATAATTAATATGGAGCACTGAGGGTATGGGAGACTATGTACCCCAAAAACGTGTTGAAGCTTGGATCTTTGTCAAATACTCGATGGTAGCTTTTCCGGGCTTTACATTCGGAATTCTGGCACCCATCTTATTTAAGTAATCAGCAATTTCCTTTGGCATATTGGCCTGCATCAGAGCTCAGATAAGTGTAGGATGACAATGATGTTTCTGTGAATTGTACTCATGGATAAATTTTGCAATTGAATAACAATACTTGCAGTTGCTGTCTCAGTGAAGTCTGATGACAATGATGATTCTGTGAATTTTTAACTCCGGTAGAATGAGTCATTGAATATGCGTCTAATAGCGATCCTCTTAGTAGCTTAATTTATAGATGGGATTGACACTTGATAGCAAGTATATACAATAACTTGGACGCTACAACATGAATTTCTCTTTTCTCATCATCAGTCTGATATATTTTTACAAAAATATTTTGCTCCTAGAGCTGGAAGCAAATATATCATTTCTACATGTAACCATGTCGTACAGACACCAGTATTCAACAAACCTCAGACATTAAATCATACATAGACATTTCACACCTACTAACTCAACTGTAGTTTAGTAGTCATAACTGACTACTTTCTGCTTGTAATTTAACTAAAATAAGTCCAAATCAATAAGCTCTAAATGATCACTGCCATGTCAGCCAAGCTTCATGACAAAAAACACATGCAATCTAAACACAGTTGCTGAAAACTTAGTATCTATTTGGGACTCGGCACTCAAGATATATAGGCTTCGAATTGCCTGGAAATGTTAGAAGAATATTTAGAATGAACACAACACATTGAACAGTTATACTATATCAATTTGGTTGCCAAGTTAACTTCATTGTTCATTCTTAATATCGTGTCAGACTTCTGACATGTTAGCATTTCATCTCATCTATATTCATTTCTTTGAATGGCATCACAATTAAAGGCAGGCCGAGTTTCCCAGAAGTGCGACATGTAAGCAAAAGACGAAGGATGAGTAAGGGATCAAAGAAAACTTACAATGTCAAATATATTGAACAAGAATACGAAGAACGCATAAATAGAATAGTAAACCCATGGCGCTGCACCAAGAGGAGTGTCTGGACTCAGAATATCTCTAACATGCCCCCAAAAGCGTGAGCCAACCAAACTGCAGAAAATTCATGTTGTTAGAATTTATAATTGCAGGCCGTAATGAAACAGAGCAAAATAAAATTTATTATTGATACATGAAACCAAAATTAGATAATAAGGTGCAAAAGTACTGGGGGGATAATAAGTTAGCACCTTAGTGGCTGGTAGATTTTTATTTTTGTAGTTTTGGTGCTTTGACTTCGGCTTGGTATCTTTGATCGGCCCCTAAAATGTATGTACTTTGTTTTGGTATGATAATAGACTTCTTCTTTCGTTCCAAAATAATAAATTAGCACAACGTGCAATTGACATGTAAATGCACATGTGTCAGACATTTAAAATCTAGTTGGTCCAAACGCAAGTCTATGCATTTACAAGAAGTCCATAATAATTGCAAGCTAATTAAGAAAGCATACAAATATATTGATTGTGCAGAGCTGAAAGTAGTAAGACTGAAAACCTTTACAGCTTTACCAGATTGATTATGTTGAGATAAGGTTAAACAGTGAAATAATATCTGTGTACCTCGCAATAATGCTTGGAACTGCCAAAAGATATGAGGTCGTGAGAATAGGCTGCATTCCAGAAGGATTTATGTTGAAAGGTATATAAGGTTCCACCTCAGTAACAGGAGAGTCTTCTCTGTCAAAAGCAGGAACAACAATAGATATTAATCTCCTTTCTTGACAAAATATTTATAAGGAATGAAAAGAATGCAGGCATTTCTGTCTACTTACACCAACATTTTATAAAATTACAAGAATCCACGCATGGTGGGCACTTGTCAAATTATCTAATCTAGCACTTTATCATCACAAATCTAGCAGTTCATCAATCAGAAACTATACGATTCACTTCTTTCACAGTGCTAGTCAATCTGGGAATTCTGTATTGGCTAGTTGGACATAGCCCCAGGACTATTGAAAAAAACGAGAACAAATCATTGTGGGCTTGAAAGGGTTTTTTGTTTCTTTCCATAAAGCTTTAAAGGCTTACAAATTACCAGTTTTTGTCCAGTGGGTGTTTTATAAATGTTCAGCACAAGTTCTAGATGATAATCACCAAGATATGATGGCGGTTGCTTCTTGTCCCTGGTAACATATTATAGTTTCTACCACAAGTTGATATGAGTACAAGTCATCCAGATAGATGTGATTTACCTGGCAGTAGAAGCAAGTTTGAAACCATAATATTGTAACTTGATCTTCCTGCACCCTTCAGTCACCATGACAGCCCACATAGTCACCACAATAAAAACACCTAGCACTGAAAGTACATAGGGCAACCAGCTCACAGAACTGCCTGCAGTTGGAAAGAAATCTCAGAAAATGTAATAACCATTATAACATGGAAGATGCAGCTGGAAAATATATGTCTGTAAAAAACGCTAAGAAGTAAGAATGAAACAGCGCACGGAGAGAAGCAACATCAAAATGTAACTATTTGTCATCGACGAAGGAATGCAGTAATGTTCTTGCTCCTGGAATTATAATGATTTCAAAATCAGGTTGTTACTTACATGTAGCATGTATTACAAAATTCATGTATGAAACACACATCCATGCATGCCATAATAAGATACCAAGAAATATGATAGTATTTATTGTTTGACCCTTAAAATAGGGTAGTTAGAAATGAAATTTCAACAACTAATTAAAGCTGACAAATGATCTCGACCGAGTGATTGTCAGGATAATCCTGGGTGATCAAGTTTATAGAGGTGGGAAGGTTTCTAATCCTTTTGTCAAATATGTGCAGAGAAAAGCAGGGCGAGGACATGACAGCTGAAAGTATGCACGAAATGCTTGCACTGTTTGACATAACCACCAAAATAACCAAATAAAGTATTAACAAGACCTTTCCCTAGCCAAAAGAAATAGACTGGGAGGTAAAGGTCATGATGTTCCTGCTTTTCCCACTCACCTGAGAGCTGCGTTAACATCTTGTACAGTGTGTCTGTGTAACCGGTCAAAATGCTCACACATATAACTAAAGATGATCCTTGACCTGCCATATTTGTAGATTGGAGAGCTAAATAAGTGAACAAGAAGCACAATGGCCAAAAGAGAAAAAAATTAACTATTTCTATGTAACTACATTTACACAGTATTCATTTCAAATATTCAAACAACTCAATGCTGGCAAAGTATAAGAGAATAATTTCAACAAGATCGGGATAAACTTTGGCAGTCAACTTACACCCTTTTTAATGGTTTAACCACATCCAATCCAACTTGACTTGGTTAAATTCCATTCATTTTGTCCAACTGGCTCGACATCTATTCCACCCATTTCAAGTTGTGTTTAAATTGGTACGCCACGGTTATCCAATTCCACCAACAATGTCAAACTAGTGCATATTGTAACATGATAATATGCTTGCTTTGTTTATGTTTCTTCTTATATAGTACTAGTCAACTTGTTTAAACAGCGGATTCATTGGCTTACAATTGTTACGCTGGATTTTGTTAAACCTCATCGAAACATAACTTATATATGTAGTTGACCTTCAACATAATATGTAGTAACGGCAAACTTGGAGCTCAATGCCTCCTACTGTAAGGATGAAAATAAATAATAAATTTTGTTTGTTGATGTGTAGAACTCAACGAACTTGTTGGTCTCTCAAAATTTAAAAAGTGCAGTTTCTTCATTTGATAATCCGCCTGAAAAAACTTCTTTACCTTAGGATCGGAACATAGTTTTAGGTGAAAAATTAAATTAAATTATGTGTTATATAATTTCTATGAGACAGCTAAAAATAGTAAAGGAAATAGCAGATGGGAATTATGTCCTTGATTACAATATGGAGGATTATAATAAAAGGTATAAACAAAGACACTAAGGATTATATGCAAAGAGAAGTACCAAATCCAGACGACGAGATAGTGTCACAAATCCAAGTAGTTGTCATTGCACCACATACCAGATAAACAGTTGTCATCATCACATGTTTAACACTGAGCATGAAACATGTAACAGAGTAAGAACAAACTCACTAAAAGACCCAACTGTAATGCCTCCTTATGCACAACATGAAAATCCATACATGGAAATATGCCACTGGGTAAATACTTTTATATGCACAACATGAACATCCATACATGCATAAATGAGAGGTCTAAACCTATACCTCCAAATAAGTGATGGTCATCACCCAGCACTTAAACTAATGATGCAGAACATCATCCCTGTTTCTGCTAACTCTGCAGAAATCTCAGACCTACTTCACCACTTAAGATTACACTTGAACATCATCCATACCCAATTTATTGTAGTTTCCTTGGTTTCTTTTTTGGGAAGGTGGGGATGAGAAAGTACATAATGAACCCGAGTAATGTTCATAAATATCAAGCATGTGTCCTATTCATAATTGAAGTTTCATTCATTTATTTTTAATTCATTTAACACAATTACCTGTGACTGGCTGCATATATAGAATAGGGAAGAGAATAAATAGAGAGGATTAGGGCCTCCACCACAGCGAAACCAAGTGACATGTACCATCTGAAAGATTTCAGTAATACATGAGTACGGGAATCATTTGGTTATATATATTATAAGATATAAAATAAAAAAAACAACAAAATATTTAACGTAAGGGCTCTTCTCACTGCTTGAAGAATAACTAGACACACATATAACTCTTGATCTTCTCATTGCCATCTAAGCCTTCTTTCCGCAGCTTCACTAAGGAAGGGACAGTATGACAAAGCACCTGATCATATTTAATTTAATCAGTATCATCAGGAAGACTAGACAATCACTAAGAGTAAAGACTTATGAGAAAAAGTCAAGGTGATAGATAATTTTAAGCATTTTGAAGGGCATTAGAAGGCTGTTATATAATTAACTGTCCAACTTTGACACTGAACAAATACCACAAAATCCAGTTATCTCCCTTTTTTCCATTCAATGGAAGCAAATTTTGATGAGTGCAACTTTCTTCAATTTGGAAAAACAAGAAATGCTCAAAGTACACACAAGTTAAACTGCAATCATAATGTAAATGTAAGCATTAGGTGTCCTACAGTAAATGTTAAGTGCATGGATTTATGAAACTGTAATCCGATGTGCCATTTAGAATTAATAGAATTGGAACTGGCCCAGAGCTTCTTTGGGAAGTGAACATATTGAGGCTTCCTGGACTGACCAGTCTATCTGTCCCTTTTAGATCTAAGTAGTTAAATTAAATCGAGATCCTTCACTGATAAGGAAAATCTTGATCAATAGAATTACTTCAAGACAGGTAAACACGGTTTCTCTGGCAAAGGGGGATGTGGTTAGTTAGACTTTAGAGTAAAGAACCCCCAACTTTATTAAAGAGAAGCAAAGCAGCATATAGCAACGTAATGAACATATCCCAACAATTCCAACACATTCACAAGGTTTTAAAAAATTACTTCACAAATCTTCCTTACCAAAGAGATAAAATCAAAAGTAGACTAATGAGTTCAATTTGCTTATTGAGGATGTTAAAATCTGATGGGGTTTTACATCAAAGCTCTTGCAGAAGACCCTCATGCTTAAAGTTAATGATGTAAGATTCGCTTAAGGTGTTGTAAGCTCAATGTATTACCTATAGAGTACAAAAGGTGAAATATTGATAGACTAGCAGTTCAACATTCACAAATCAGTGTAATCAAAGGTATGGGTGATAATATATCTCAAAAAAAAAAGAAAAAAAAGGTATGGGTGATCATGAGATCTTTTTTTTGTAGAAATAAATTGTAGTCAAGCTATAGATTGGAAGCATGCCAGCTGTTCGACACCAATATTCTGCAGGCACTGCGGGTACTAATAGTAAATCATGATCCCAGTATCTAGAAGAGTATAAACCTGCATTAGAATTGATGCTGCAATTTGAGGACTGATTCCAAGCTGAAAAAGTGACAGCTTAAGTTCTGGAGATAAATCAACCAGTTCATCTGTAAAAATAAAGAAACAGAAATCAATAATCACTGAAATAGGAAAGCAAACCCAACTAGTTATTTTTTAAATCCATCTCTGAGTTTGCAAAGCATGTGGTCATAGTCATACCAATACCTCATGAATAACTTGTATACAACAAAAGAGAAAGCAACAGAACTCAACTTTATGTAATGAAAATGAAAAAGGACAACCACTGTTTGAAGAGGAAAAATATACTTCGTCTCACTCAAAAGGAAGTACGAGTACGATCTTTAGAAAAGTTTGATCTTTCACCTATATACTTTAGGCTGGACTTTTCCAACACATTCGTGTTGATCCAGTAGCATTAAAGATTCACAGGACCCCAGAGAATGGTAAAGCGAGAATCAAATGAGAGGATGTTTCAGCACTAGGCTTTGAAGTACATCAATGGCAACTAAATTAATGGTATGTATGACTAACAACTTAAATAAAAATGAACAATAAAAAGTGAATTCCTGTGTCAAATACACACTTCATATATAGTACCATTTGCACTTTATGTGTGAGTTAATCAATAAAGTAGTGCAAGCTTTTACAGACTATTCTAGAAATGTCTCGATATTATCTAAAATAACAATAAGCAAACCTATCAATTACAATGTTTATTTTGGCAAACTGAAGAGCATAAAAATTTTGTTCTCTGTTGTCTCGGCTGCTCCAAGGATAGACCCAGACACCCAGTGTTAATGCATAGAAACTTCTATCCATGAGCATTCGACAAGATGAATGGCTTCAAGTGATTTGTCCCTCTCAGGAACTAAAACTCGATATTCATACAGTGAGGCCAGAAAGCAAAAATCTCTTGCATAACCCAAGTTTTTTTGGTTTGCCAGAGTGATAAAATAGTAAATGCAACATGAACTTCGATTTTTTTTTAAAAAATCATTCAGATATGCATTTCCATTTATAGCTCCCACGCCTAACAATAACACAAGTAAACTTCTTACTTCATCCAAGTGTCTCATGGAAGATTTAGATTTAAAAAATACAAAAAGGTCTTCATGGAAATAAATTGAACAGATTGGCAGAATATTTATATATCTTATTATAATTATCTTTCAGAATAAGGTAGGGGTTGTCATTGTGGCTCCTATCTGATTGGGTGATTGTGATCACCGACACACTGGCTCATAACTTATAATTATGTATAAGAATATGGAGGAATAATGGAAAGCCACTGCTTCCAGACATTAATATCAATTAAAATGAGTAGACATGAGAAAATCCCCCAGAGAGCAAGAACATTTCTGTTGTATATTCCGCCTTGAATTTATTTTGTAGTAGAGAATAACTGAGATAAGGCACCTTCCTATGCTTATATCCCACCTAAAGCACACCAAGATAAACCCTAGATGACCTTAAACAAAATACAGAAATGTGCTCATAGATTCCGTTCATTCACTATGATCCATTCTTGGAACCACAAAAATCAAATCAGGCAAGTTATTCCAAAGATAATACCTTCTCAAATTATACATCTAACTGGTATACAAAACACAAATTTCAAAAAAAATTAACAAAACAAAAAAACTCACCGACAGAGCCCGATACGAAACTGAGATAATTATCCGGCATCAGCCTCCTATCAAAACCCGGCAAGGGAATAAAGTACCCAAGCCTACTTATCACAATCAACACGGCAGTCACAAACAACCTCCTCCTCATCTCACTCTTAAAAAATGATTCCGCAGCATTACTAACAATCGACCCAAACCGCGCAAAGTTCATAAACCTATTCCTAAATGCCACAGGCACGGGCTCAATAACACCCAAATTCTCAACCCCCTTCACGTCTGAAACACTCTCACCATCATCCAAATACGAGCTGGAAAATTTCTCAACGCCCATGGATTCTGCATATGCAGAATTAACACTAAAGAATCCCTTTCTAGAACCCCTAACATTTGAAGTACAGTAAGTAAGCCCTTTGACAGCGTTTCTCGATGAAATGGTCCAGGCTTTGCTTAATTCTGGAGATACTTTCTTAAAAAACACTCTACTTCTCGAAAAACATGAATTGGAGGTTTTGACAGTGCGCCATGAATTCGGACCTGTTGACGATTAAAAAAAACAAATTCAGCTCAGAACCAGTTCAGCAACACATATACAACAAAGGTGTTGATGGAAACAAAGCGGGTAAAGAGCTATTAAGGAGTTACCTTGAACGCAAGTGTGAAATTGGGGTCTGAGGAGAGTTGTTTCCATGGAATGGAGTGCTGCTGAAGAAGAAAACTCGAGCAGCGGCAAAATTTTATCTGCACGAGGAATAGATCACATAATTCGCCAGACCCAAGCCTCGCTCCGAGCGCGCGCTCTCAAAGTGAGAGCGGAGATCGCGATTTATTACGACTTGAGATTTGCTAGTTCTTCACTCGAGAACTTAAGGAAGAACTTAGCGAATCCTAGTTGGGCTTTTCTACGGACAGGCAGGCATTTCGCCCTGCCTGACGTCAGGCGTCCAATAGAAACGCGACACCTCATATTAATTCGCCTTAAGGCGATTCA